>JAGFMF010012290.1:1742722-1771310 GCA_019455555.1 Galemys pyrenaicus | reverse complement strand
CCCCTCCCCCCCCCCCCCCCCCCCATTGCCTTACATATAGCCTTCCTCGGTGTAACATGCCTTGTGGGCAACTCATAATATTTCTGACATCAAATGTGGGATGTTTTTTCCCTCACACCAAACATTTTTCTTATTCTCTGTGGTCACATGGAATCAGATGTCCTAAACAATTTGACCTGTTTCTGATGCTAACCACCATAGATTGTGTCACACTTCATAGGGTTAAGGACTCAGTTCTCAAGTTGCCCCCCCCACCTCAGATGCCAGCCTCAGGGGTTGGTCCCCAGGCTACTATACTTCTGGAAGAGATGCCAGTTCAGAGTATTGGGAAGGCAGGGCTGTTTGCACAGAGCGTCCGTGCCCTCCCTGAGAACTACACACTCCCAGCACCTCGCTGTATTCAGCAACCCAGAAACTCTCTACATCCCATCCTCCTCCTGTTTATGGAGGTTACATTACATAGACGTTATAGACTAAGTCATTGGCCATTGGCCAATGAACTCAATCTCTAGCTCCTCTTTCTTCCTTGAGAGCAGAGGAGGGAGCTGGAAGTTCCAGTCCTCTAAACACATGGCTTTGTCTTTCTAGTGACCAGCCCCCATCCTAGAGCCATTTAGAAGTCTCCAGACACCAGTCATCTCATCAGAATACAAAAGACTACCCTCTCGCTTTGGTAGTCCAGGGATTTTAGGAGCTATGTGCCAGAAATCAGTACAAAGAACAAATATTTAAGAATAAATATTTACTTTTTGTTATAGGGTGCCTACCTAGCCCTCCAGCTGCACTTTGCTATCTCTACCTTCCTTAAAAAAGTTTTTTGAAGTAAATTTAGATTTACAAGTTGCACCTGTGTACCTT
The DNA here is from genome assembly GCA_019455555.1 of Galemys pyrenaicus. NCBI lineage: Eukaryota > Metazoa > Chordata > Mammalia > Eulipotyphla > Talpidae > Galemys > Galemys pyrenaicus. Next base: position 1,770,452 of record JAGFMF010012290.1, on the reverse strand, counting down.
TATGTAACTGTGTGTGTGTGTGTGTGTGGTAAAAACCAGGAAGTCTTTGAATTTCACCATTTGTATATGTGCCCTTTGCAGGAAGGGGTATTGTTCTATGAAATGGTGTCAGACGAATAGATGAATATAATAAGCATTACCACCTTCAGAATATAGAAGTGTTCCATCACTCAAAGACACTCCTTCCAGCTTTACAGCTATACCCTTTCTCAGCCCTAGCCCATGTACACACTGATAGGATATTTATTACTATTATTTTATCATTTCAAAATGTTATATAAATCCTACCCTTTTTAATTGTCTTATGAATATTTTCAAATGCACAGACATGGAGAGCAGAATGAATCCCTGGTACCCATCTCCCACTTGCAGCAGCTGATACATTTTGCCAAATTGATTTCTTCCACCCTTGCACTCAGTTTTTGTTTTAGGACAAATCCCAGACATGTCATTTCTCCCTTAAATGCATTGCAAGTGTGCATCTTACATAAATAAGGACTTTCTTTACACAATGCCAAATCAGAGCTTTTTATCACTTAAAATCACCATCATCTTTCCATCAATGTCTGAATTATTTTATATTTCAACTAGAGTCCAAATATGGGGTTGTGTTTTAAGTTTCTTTTAGACAGAGTGGCTGTTTATTATTCAAAATAGGGCACATCTGAATTTGCAAGGGGTGCTATTAATTCAGTATATCAGCACAACAGGTGTAAAATCAGAACTCTCATAGTGAAACCAAAACTTGGTAAAATGCTTTAGGTCTTTCAGTCTGGGAACAGTTTTCCCAGTCCTTTCTCTACCTCTCTCATGGACTGGGTTTGGCTGATTGCTTCCTTCTGGTGTTATCCACCTTACTTTTTAAAATGTGTGACCTGTTAACCACTGGCTTTCATATTTGATCCACACTGTTTTTCCTTAGATGCCACAGGGCATTTTCACTTACAGTTAGTACAGTGTCCCTTATCTACAGGGAGCAGTTCTGGACTGCTGGTGGGTGTCTGAAGCCATGGGTAGTGTCAAACTCTATCTATATTAGCTTTTGTTTGTTTGTTTATTTATTTATATTAGATTTATTTAATTGTATCTGACATCATTTGTAGTTCCCACCACCATATCACCCGTGCACCATCACCTCAGTCACTAGAGTTCTTTCTGTCCTCATCCCTGTCTTTGCCCTTCCCTCCCCCCACCATGATCCTTTGGTTTATCTTTGACCTTTTGATCTTGTTGAGTTTTTTGTTTGTTTGTTTTTGGTTGTAATTGTCCATTCCCTTGAGCTTTCTCTTAGTTTTTGTTGTTGTTTTCTTTATTATGGAATGGCTTCACTTTTAGGAGGAATGTGAAAGAACTTTTCTTCTTATGTACTTATGGTATAAAGGATGCTTTATAAATAGGTACACTAGGAGATTAGAAAAAAATAACATGATGAAATAGAACAATTATAACAGTGTGTTGTAATAAAGTTATGTAAGTGTCATCTTTCTATGTCTCTCTGTCACTGTCTCTGCCTTCTTCTCTCTCAAAATACATTGTTTTATATAATGTTTTTGGATCTCTGCTGATTGTGGGTAAATAAAGCCCATGGATAAAAGGGACTATTTGTACAGAAATGTCAAGAGTGGTGGTGTGTGTTGGGGTACTAGGATTAAAGATGATTTCTTTTTATACTTTTCTGCACTTAGAACTCCACTATTATTTATTACCTTATAAACACCTATAGAAATTTTATAAAACTTATTGCCAACTCAGCACTGTTTGTTTTATTTCTTTATTTCTCTAGTTCCAGCCCTGTGTGTGTGTGTGTGTGTGTTTCCAAGAAATCCTTTATCTCATCTCTTGGAAGAAATTAATTAACGTCTTTGTTTCATCCACTTGTACTGATCTTCATTATTTTCCTACCATAGGAAAACAACTCTGCACAAGTAAAACTTGAGGATGAACAGGATAAGCTAAAGAAGCAAGAGATAAAGCAGGCAAATAAGGCTGCTTTGGAAAAAGGTCTCCAAGAGAAGATGGAGCGTATGCAGCAGGAACTCAGAGATGAGCAGCACCTGGACATGCAGCTTGTGCAGAGGGCCCTAGAAGACCTACAGAAAGAGGCCGAGAAGAAGAAGCAAAAGAGAGTAAGACACGGAATGCCTAACGTGTGCTGGCCGAGATCCCTTGTCGAGCTCTCAGTCTTTCAGGGCCAGCCACATGGAGAGTGAACTATGTATTTTCTCCCAGTTTATGGCTGTCTTTTCTATCTCTTGATAGTATTTTTCACAGCGCAAAATTTTTCAGTTTTTTTAAAAGATTTATTTATTTATGCATACAAGAGCTGGGGTATAAGCCAGAGTCGTGGGAGGTGAGAGGAATCACCAGAGAGAGTGGGGAGCAGAACAGGCAGACTGACTGAAACACACTGCTGAGGGGAGCAGCGGGTGAGACAGGAGAGGTCTGCCTCACCATGTGGGTCCCCTCCCTGGCCGGCAGCAGGGATCGAACTCGTGCTGCAGTGACTGCGGTTTGCTTCATAGTGCATTGCTTAACCCACTGCGCTACCAGGGAGGCCCCCAGAATTTTTCAATTTTAATGAAGTCCAATTCAATTCTTTCTTTTATGAATTGTGCCTTTAGTGTTGTATCTAAAAACTCACTACCAAATTCAAGGGCATCTAGATTTTTTTCCTATGTTATTGCCTTGGAGTTTTATAGTTTTGTGTTTTACATTTGGGCCTATGCTCCACTTTGAGTTAGTTTTGTGACAGGTGTAAGATCTGTGTCTAGACCCATTTTTTTTCACATGTGCATGTCCAGTTGTCCCAGCAACTGTTGGGACTCTTGTAGCAACTTTGTATTTTGCCTCTTTGTCAGGGATCAGTTTACATTTTGTTGGTGGTGGTGGTCTGTATGTGGGTTCTTCTGTTCTTTTCTATTGATCTGTTTGCCCGTCCACAAATTCCATGCTGTCTTGATTACTGACAGTAATCAAGTTATACAGTAAATCTTGAAGTTGGGTAATATCAGTCCTTCAATTTTGTCTTTCAGTGTTGAGTTGGCTAATCTGGGTCTTTTGACTCTATACAAACTTAAGAATCATTTTGCTAATAATGATTTGCTGGAATTTTGTTTGACATTACAATTTAGGGGTGATTGTCATTTTAGATAATATTGCTATGTTGGAAGACATCCTATGACTTCCATTTACTTAGGTCTTTTAAAATTTCTTTCAAAACTATTACTTTTCAGAGTGTAAGTTTTGCACTTCTTCCAAACTTATTCCTAAGTATGAAGCCTGTCTACAAGTTATTTCTGAGGATGCAGCTGCACCCAGACCTGCGAGTCCTGCCTCAAATCTGTGATACCCTAAAGAGATCAGGTCAGAGGCTGAGTGAACCAGCACAGATACAATACCACAAAGGACAGAGACACCAACTAAAAATGCCTGCAGTAGAAAGCAGCATTTCGTAGCCTTCCCTGCACATTAGAATCATCCGGGAACAAAATTTTTTCCTTTTTAAGACAACAGTGGCAGCTCTCCTGCCCACCTGTGACTGTGCCGGTACCTGTTTTTCTCCTTCCTTTTCCTCATAAACCTATCCTTTTAAAATGTAAAATAAAATAATCATCTGGGAGGTTAAAAGTTACCTCTTATCTCAGAATCTCTGGGGGTGACACTCAGTTTTCCAGGCGATTCCATAGTGCAGCTAAATTGAGAAGAGCTATTATAAAGTAGCGGGTGACTCACCTTCTCGTCAAGGAGACAATACTATAATAGTAGTGGTGACTTTGGTTAAGGTTTCATCTGCCCAAATGAAAATAAAGCTGTGTGGTTTAAAATTATTTGGGCACTGCTTTCACAAATGCTTTGGGAATGTGTTTTAATTCATAGCTTATTATAGAAATTTCTAACAGATACAAAGAACGGTACAGTGAACTCCCATGTGCATCAGCCCACCTGGCTTAAACACCGTGTGTGAATGACCATTCTTATATCGCCTGTGCTTCCACTCATGCTCCCGCCCCAAGTATTTTGGAGTAAACTCTTAATGTAATATTTGTAACTGTAAAGATTGTTTTTAAACTCATCCTTAGTATCATCACACCTACCATTTTACAACATGAAGTTATTTTTATCTCATATAGGAAGAAATGATAAGAGAACAGAAGATATATAATCAATACATAGCACAGCGACGTGAGGAAGAAAAGGCGCAGGAGAAAGAACTGGACAGAATACTGGAGGAAGAGAGAGAAAAGAAATTGGCTGAGAAGGACAAGGAGCTGAGACTTGAAAAGGAGGCCAGGAAACAACTTGAGAATGAGGTCATGTGTACAAGAAAACTTCAAGTTCAAGAAAAGTGTAAGGAAATGAATTATAATTATATTATAGTCAGATCTTAATTCAGTGTAAGTAGCACAGTGCTTGACCATAGGCATTATGTATGAAATACTATGAGGGATGTAAAGAGGGTGAAGGAAAATCCCCACTTTATAGAAAACTTCTCTAATTAAATACATGAAGCATAACCTTTGAATAGTTTTATATCCCAGCAGATTCTGAGTAATCATGGGGGAGATGTTCTCAAGGTTAAGGAAACATAATATCCTTTGAATGATCTGCATGCCTTAGTGATGGAGGGCCAGCTGAAGAAGGAGGTGTGCAGACTTCTATCTCCCTCTCCTCCCTTTTATTTGGCCCTCTCTGTTCTTTCTGCAGGTGTCCCCACACCTTCATTCTTTGCTTGAGTAGTTTTCTCTGCCTCTGATGCTTTTGCTCTTAATAAATCTTGTACATGAAAAGTATATGCTTTCATATACTGCTGTAAATCTTTCAAGGTCAGCTCAGATGTCTCATTCTTTGAGCGAGGCTCTCTGTGTTCCCTCTTCATGATAAGCCCTCTCTGCTCTCACAAGGGCTTGCTCATCTCTGTCCTAGTGCACCATTGTATTCTCTCAGCTTCAGACTGCCTGGTCACAAAGGGAAATTTTTACTGAGAGGACAAACTGCCACCACCAGGTTTCCAACATTCAGTGTCTAGCCCAATGAACCAAAGAGGTTGTCAGTGGACAGATTCACTCTTAGTGATTTTGCACTAGCTGTTTTTCTAAGAGAAAGTTCAGTTTATTTCTGTTGACTGATTCTCTACTCGGGAATTATAACGGCAGCTGAAAATTGCTAAGCCAATATCACATGGAGTTTTAAGAAGATGAGAAGAAATCTTATAAGCAAAACAGATTTCTGTATTCATCAGTGATAAATGTTTTAGAATATTTTTTTAAAGATTTTTTAATTTATGCACACAAGAACTGGGGTACAGACCAGAGGCGTGGGAGGTGAGGGGATTCACCAGAGACAGAGTGGGGAGCAGAACAGGCAGATCGACTGATACGTACTGCTGAGGGGAGCGGCAGGCGAGACAGGAAAGGTCTGCTGTGCCATGTGGGTCAGCTCCCTGGCTGGGGATTGAACTCATGTTGCAGTGGCAGCTAATAGCTTCATAGTGCTGTAACTTAACTCCTTGCGCCCTGAGCACAGAGCTTCAATGAAAAAACGATTAAGAGGAAATCTGTGTAGACCGTAACACACACTCTATTCTGTACTCAAAAGAAATGACTACTTTTACTTTCTTGACTCTGAGAACAGCCTCTCTCAGGACAAAATAGCAATGATTTCCAGAAAGGTGTCAGCAAGTCTTGTCTGAAAGAATCATTTAGCAAAGATTACTTTTATCTCTTTTAGTGCAACGAAAAGCAAAAGAACAGGAAGAACGTGCTGTGGAACAGGAACGCATAAATGAAGGTCTTAGAGAGCTTAACCGTGAGGAGAAGGAGAGTTTTGCAAGGTATGGTTTTGTACTTTTTTTAAAAATTTACTACCTTGAAGAAAGACAGACTTTTAACATAGAGGGGGGACAATGTGTCATAATTCATGCACATAGTTATTTTACATCAGTATGGCATTTTTCTTAAAAGTTCAAAGTAGTTTGTAAAATTTCATATGAAAATAAGCATATACTTTTCATGTACAAGTAAAGTGAAATTCTATTGTCATTGTTTTCTTACTGATCATACACATTGTATATTAAATTGGGTGGACATCTGAAAAAGTTAAATAAAAAATAATTTTCAAAACTAAGCACCAACCCTAAATCTTAATAAAGTAAGATTTCCCTCATGAAATAAACACTGAGATGCAGTGTGGCCTAACTGGTTAGATTAGCAGAAAGGCTTATGCGGTTAGGAGTCCATGCAGATGTCCCCAGGATGAGTTTTGTAACCTCACTGGGCAGGTGCCTTGGGAAACACCACTGCCTTCCTCTGCCAGGTGGCCCTGTGATCACCACAGCCAGGCTCAGTGGCAGGAATGGGCAGCCACCGCCTGCAGCCTTTCCTGGCCACTTCAGCCCCTTCCCACTGCCTGCTATGCTAGCCTCATTCAGAATGGTCACTCTCCCTGTCCCTGAGCCCTGACCCCTGAATCACCCACACTTGTTGCACTGAACTAAGCTCTTTTCTTTCTAGAAAGTATATGGTTTCTGTGCCTTGTCTGTTTGGGGGAAACTAGCGACTCTATCTGGCCTATCCTGCTGACTCCCTGCTGCTGCATCTGCTCTGGGGGCCTTTCACTCTCAACAAAAAAATTCTGTTGTTGGAGATATGAAAGGGACTTAATGAATAGACACTCTTCTTCCCTCACCAACTTCTGAATCAACTGAGAAATTTTTTTAAAAAGTCTGGATTGAAGGTGTTAGTTACTTATTGCTATATAACAAACACCCCATAATTTGTAGTTTGGAGTTATGATTATTTCTCATGATTCTGTGGTTGACAAGGTTCATTTGGGTCATTCTTGGTTCATGTGTTTGAAATCAGGTTTGCTCTTCTAAAGCCTCAACTGCAGTGCACACCTAAGATACCTGTCCATGTAGCTGGCATGCACGTAGGTTATGTGGCCAGATCTCACCTGGTGTTTTCACCTGGAACACTGACTTGTGGCCTCTCTGCATGGCTCCAGGTCCTCACAGTACACTGGTTGGCTAGGAGAGGGAGAGTTCTGACAGTGGGCACCCCAAGAAACAGGAAGGGGAAACTGCCACACACCTCAGATATGCTATTGGTTATGAAAGCAGCTTCAGGGCCTGACCAGATTCAAGAGGATGGAGAAATAAGCATGTGGGAGGGGAGATGTTACTGTGGCATCTTTAGAAAGCAGAATTTGTCACAGACGCAAATTCATGAACGTATTTCTGATAAAAAATGATACTTAAATTTATAGATTATAAAATGATATGACTGCTATGGAAAAGTATAATGTTTCTTTAAAAACTTACAAATGATCCAGCCATCTCACTTCAGTGTATATTTCCAGAATAATTGCAAACAGATGTTTACACACTGATGTTCATAGGATTAGGGAAACAACTCAAGTATGCCTAGATAGATGAATGGGTAAACAAAACGTAGTCTATACCCATAATGAGGTGTTTTTCACCCTTCAAAAGGAAGGAAATTCTGACACGCTACTATATGGGTGAAACTTGAGACATTCTGCTAGGTGGAATAAGCCCGTCACAAAACAAGTACTGTATGATTCTACTTACGTGAGTACCTAACGTAGTCAAATTTATAGTGAAGACTGGAAGTCAAATTTATAGTGAAGAGTAAACACCGAGGCTAGGGAGAAGGGGAGAAAGAATTGTTGCTGGCTTGGCGTTTCAGATTTGCATGATGAAAAGGTTTGGGAGCTCTGTTTGACAACAGTGTGCATGTAGATAACACTGCTGAACTGTGCACTTAGAAATGGTTAAGGTGGTAAAGTTTACACTATGTGATGTTTGCTACCAAAAAAATCTCAACATGAGTTATGTAGTTAAAATGTGGTTTGTAGATGAAGGAAACTGTGCAGTTATTGCTGAACCTTACCCAGTGAGCTGCAGTGCCAGACCGCTGCAGTCCTTCCCTTGATGGAGAACAGACCAGAACACAGGCAGTCCGGCCTGCTCCATCTGACCAATGGCTAACTCACTTCTTCCCTGGAGAGGAGTGAGAGAGGGGGTGGAGTGAAGCCAAGGATCCCTTTCACATCGTAGTGAATGTTTTGAGTAGGGAAGAAGCATCCTTTCTAAGGAAGCTTAGAACAATATTTGTTCTAAGATCATCTTAATTTTTATTGTATAATAAACACACTATTTATCCCCTCCATTTAGTCTCCAGTTAGCCTCATTTAAATGAGAATTTTTAATTTGACTTCACAATTAAGTTTTCATTGCAAAATGCCCCAAATAAATCCAAATGCTTTTGCTTTCATAATTTAATGTTTTGACACTTCTAATGTTTTAGACGCTGTGATTTAGCCCAGGAGTATAAGAAGCAACTTCGGATGCAAATATGCTACCAGCAGCAGGCCCGGGAGGCAAGGAAGGAAGAGGAATGCAGAGAGTTTGAAGTAGGGAGAGCAGCAAACAAGCTTTTCCAGGACAAGGTGCAGGAGATCCTGTCTGCCCAGCCACTGTTGCTCCAGAATGTTCACCCCATGCGGAGGGCATGCCCTAATAGTCTTCCTCCTTAGTTTCATGAAGACCACTCTACCTTTCTTTTTCTTTAATATTTTTAATTACAGTATGCTTATTTGTTCCTTTTAACTCATGGATAAACTGTTATTTTTTTCTCTGAATTTGTGAAATTCTAATTCAAATTAAGGTTTTTTTTCCTTTGTAGATTGTATAGACTTACAAATTTGATAGATGTACTTCATATCATAGTTATTTTCCTCCCTTTCTTGTTCATTTATTAATACACTTTCCCCATCTTTCTCTCCATTTGCCCATTTACTCTTGCCTTCTTACGCTTCTGTCTCATACATATAATTCCCATTATTAACAAGCCTTTTTTCTCAGGCAGAGTTGGGTCAGCTTTCATTAGTCCACATATTCAGTCTTTTAACAAGTATTTGCTGAGTGCCTCCCATGTACTCGGCACTGTTTTGAAGTCTGATTTTTCAACGAGAACAAAACAAAACCCTTACTCTCATGGCACTTACATCTTAGTGTAGGTAAGCAAACAGTAAATGTTAAATGCTGTAAAGCAGGAAATAGTCATTTTACTTTATAAAATCAGAAAAGGTCTTTTTAAGCAGTTAATGTTTGACTTTGCCAGTCATGTGGCTATCTGGGGTTGGGGCACCGGGGACAGGCATGCCAAGCAGAAGAAAAAACAGGGGCAAAGGTCCTGAGACCTTTGGGGCATTTGTGCTGCAGTAGTGAGGAGTAGTGAGTGAGGAGAGTGGCAAAAGTTTTGTCAGAAAGATAGTGGGGCGCAGATGATGCGAGACCCCAAGGCCCTCGTGAAAGGTGAGGTGAGTTTTACTTGAGCACAGGGAGTTGTTACGGGGTTTTGGGCAGCGGGCCAACAAGATATAATAGAAGGTGCTCGCTGCTGTGTTGAGAATAGTTTGCCAGGAGGCTAAGCAGATTCAATAAAGAAATTGCAGTAACGCGGGTAAGAGGTGACGTTGGTGTTGAGCCCAATGTGTTTACGCCTTTGCATCATCTTCTTCCACCCTGAAGCATAGTTGGCCTGTGTTAGAAACATATTCCCTGTTGGAAACTGTTCATTTGTCTTCTACGTGCTCTCATTATTCATGATCGCCCCCATGGTGTATTGAGAGAAACTTTCTAAACCAGTGCTTTAGGGCCTCCCCTGGTGGCGCAGTGGGTTAAGCAACGCACTACGAAGCGAATCGCAGCCACTGAAGCACGAGTTCGATCCCTGCTGCCGGCCGGGGGGGGGGGCCCAGGGGGCCCACATGGCGTGGCAAACCTTTTCTGCTGTGCCCGCTGCTCCCCTCAGCAGTGTACTTCTGTTGATCTGCCTGTTCTGCTCCCCGCTCTCTGTGGTGAATCCTCTCACCCCCCACACCTCTGGCCTGTGCCCCAGTGCTTGTATGCATAAATAAATAAATCCTTAAAAAAAAAAATAAACCAGTGCTTTATTTCTAGCCAGTGATCTATGAAAAAGTTTAGACTAATATATACTTTTAAACCCACTTTTAATAGTTCTATTGAGGTGTAATTTCTATGCCATAAAATTCATCCATTGTTAGTGATTTTCACTTAATTGGAGGAGCTATGCTGCAGTCACCACAGTCCAGTTTTAGAACATTTCTTTTTTTTTTTAAAGGTTTGTTTATTTATTCATAGAGGAACTGGGATGTAGGCCAGAGGTACAGGGGGTGAGAGGATTCACCAAAGGCAGAGTGGGGAGCAGAATACTCCCCACTACTGAAATACACTGCTGAGGGGAGCAGCGGGCGAGACAGGAGAGGTCTGCTGTGCCATGTGTGTCTGCTCCCTGGAGGGGGATCGAACTGAAGTTGCAGCTGTGATAATGCTGAGATTTAACCCCTGTGCCACCAGGGAGGCCCCCCAGTTTTGGAACATTCTATCACTCCCCAAAAGCTCCCTCATACATGTTTAAATTGATCCCCACTTCTGGGGCAGGGGAGGGACTGGGATGAGGGCAGAAAGAGCACAAGGGACTGAGGTGGCAGTGCACTGGTGAAATGGTGGTGGGAAAGGGGACAAATTAAAATTAAAAAATAAGTGAATTGATCCCCATTTCTTTACTCAGTGCCAAGCAACTGCTGATCAACTTGCTGTCTTTATAAATTTGCTTCTACTGAAATCACCAGTTTCCTATCACTGAAATCACCAGTAAGTGATCTTTTGTGACTGGCTCCTTTTCACTTAGCATGTTTTTGAGGCATCAGTAGTTTATCATTTTTTTATTGTAATATTCCTTTGTATGGATCTACCATATTTATCTATTCACTAGTTGAGGAATATGTGGATTATTTCCAATTTTTGGCTGCTATGAACATATTTCATCCCCTAATTTGCATTTCTCAAGTGAGCATATTTTCATAGGGTTATTAGCCGCTTGTTTTGTGAAGTGTCTATTCAAATCTTTCTCTCATTTTCTAATTGGGCTGTTTATCATCTTCTTACTGAGTTGTAATAGTTCTTTTATATTCTGAATACAAGCTCTTTATCAGTTCTATGATTACACTGTGAACAAATGGACAAAGTAAAGTAATTAGAAAAACTAGTGGACACTAATAAAGTAAGTCTTCTAAGGTTGGGGAGGAGAAAAAGGGTATAAGAAAAGTGAAAGGGATTTAAGAGATGGTGGTGGTAGTTGTGGTAAAATATTTTTTTAAAAATCCAGAACATCTGTGCACTGGTGAAATGGTGGTGGGAAATCCATGGGGACCACAATTGATGTCAAATATATATAAATAAAGAAGAGAAAAAAACAAACAAAAATCCAGAACATCTAAGAAGCTCATAAAACTCAATAACAAAACAGCAAAAAAACAAAAAACAAAACAAAACAAAAAAACCAAAATTCTTCCTTATTAGGACAAGAAAATACCTTGTATCAATTTACAACTAACCTTATGAAATCATTCATTTACTCATCACATGAAAAAAAAGATTTGCTTTCAGCAAAATTTGAAATCTTCTGTTATTCAACTCTGTGAATCAATCTCTTCTGACTCTTTCAAGCCCCTTTGTGGCCAATGTTTACTTCAAAAGTAGGAGTCTTGGAGGGAAATGAAGAAAAAACTATACTTTAAACTTTGTTGAAAATCAAGTGCCATGGACCTCCCCGGTGGCACAAGGGATTATGCTATCAGCTATCAGCAGGCACTGCAGCATAAGTTCAGTCCCTGGCCAGGGAACCAGGGAGCCAGGGAGCTGACCTATATGGCACAGCAGACCTCTCCTGTCTTGTCCGCTGCTCCCCTCAGTAGTGTATTTCAATCAACTACCTGTTCTACTCCCCACTCTGTCTCTGGTGGATCCTCTCACCTCCCACACTTCTGGCCTTTGTCCCAGCTCTTGTATGCATAAATAAAATAAATATTTAAATAAATTTTAAAAAGAAAATCAAGTGCCATCTATGTAAGGGATTATGTCTGTTCCCTTGATTTAGATTTATAGCCTCACACCAACACAACACTGTGTCTTTTAGGATGTTGATTTTTTTACCTCAGAATTTTTTTGTCTGTTCTCTTACCTCTAAATATGTACATGATTGTTAGGACCACCTTGTCATTTCAGCAAAAATGTCTGCTGAAATTTTAATAGAGATTGCATTGAATCTATCAGTTTGGGGAGAACTGCCGCCTTAACAGTAACAGAAAGAATTTATTTTCCCAATCACTGGGACTATCTCTAATTTTTTTCAGCAATTTTCTGTAGTTTTCAGTATGTAGGACTTTTTCTTGTTTTGTTGATTTTTTTTCCAATTATTTCTTTTTAATGCTATGGTGAATGGAATTGCATTCTTTCTATCATTTTTGATTTATTAATGTGTAACAATATAATTGATGTTTGTATATTGAGCTTATACTCTGTGACTTCACTAAACTTACTTATTTTAGGTTTTTTGGGGAGGAGGGACAGACTCTTGGAATCTCTACATTTAGGATCATGTCATTTGCAAATAGACTCAATCCCTCCCTCTTCCCTCTTTCCCTCCTTCCCACACTTCTTCCCTCCCTCCCTTCCACCCTTCCTTTCCAGTCTAGATAACTTGTGTTTATTTTTCTTGTCTTACTGCACTGGCTAGTGCCATATCAGGTATGATATTGAATATAAATGAGACTGAACATTATTTACTTGTTTTCCAGTTTTAAGTAGAAACATTAATTCTTTGAACACTAAGCATGATGTTATATGTAGGTTTTTCATAGGTACCATTTAGTTGAATGGTATTCCCTTCTATTTCTAGTTTATTTAGAGTTTATTTTATTTTCAAGATTTAGTTACTTATGCATACAAGAACTGGGGCAAGGCCAGAGGTGCGAGGGGTGAGAGAACTCACCAGAGACAGAGTGGGGAACAGAACAGGCAGATCGACTGAAACACACTGCTGAGGGGAGCAGCGGGTGAGGCAGGAGAGGTCTACTGCGCCATGTGGGTCACCCCCCTGCCAGGGGGCAGGGATCAAACTCATGCTACAGTGGCTGTGGTTTGCTTCATAGTATGTTGCTTAATAACCCACTATGCCACCAGGGAGACCCCTGATCTATTTCTTCTTGAGTCAGCTTTGGTAATTTGAGTTTTGCTAGGAATTTGTCTACTACTTCGTCTCAGTCATTAAACCTATACATATCAAGTAACTCATACAATTTTCTTATAATTATTTTAACTTCTAAGGAGTCAATACTAACATATACTTTTTCACTCTTTTTAGAAGTTTGAGTTTCTTTGGTACTCTGAAACCAGAAAATAACTGGAAAGTGTGATCTTTTCATATAGTATCCTTCCCTGTTCCCAATCCAGAATAACTGTCCACCAAAGAACTTGGTTCTTGGAGGATTGAAAGATTTTTTGAAAATAAGAAGTAAAAATGACCATATTGTTAAATTACTCTGTTCATTTTTTTTTCTTGTTTTTATATAAAGGACACTAGCCATTTGATAGATGGATGCAAACATTTTCATTAGTTTTTCTGTCCTATTAATGGCAGAGGAGGAAGCTATAAAGAACCTGGGTTGTCTAATAGAGCTGATTTCACCTCTTTGGTCTTCTTTTAAATTATTTTTCATATAAAAATCATATAATTTTTCCTCACTTGGTTACTCCACTAGTGGTTCATTCAGAGTTCTCTGGGTTTACAGGCTGGCACAGCAATGCTGTCATCTTTACAGTTCTTATCCATACATAACAGCGGGGTTCTCTTTAGACTGTTCCTTGCCTACCAAGTCTCTATTTCCTCAAAATAACAAGATCTTTGTTTTTGTTTTACTTAATATGTGTACGTGTGTCACTATGAATGTGAGTTTGGTTGGGCATGTTGCTGTACAAAGACTGAATTTCCATTTACTCCCTGCAGGCAGTGTTTGTCCAGCTGTCTAAATTCTGGCTAAAGTGATTCTAACTAAAAGCATTAAATGAGTCTTCGAGGAAGTCCCCTTTCAGGGCAGAGGCAGGGACTTTTGGAGTGGCGGAGTAAGGAGTTCTGCAAATCCTGTCCCCCAAAGGCTCTGATAAAATGGAAACACTCAAAAATATTCACTTCAGGAGTCTGGAAGTGTACCAGAGACATGCAACAAGTCGAGGATCATTTAGCCAAGAAAAGCTCCTAAACCTTGGGGAGATGGTTTTGTCTAGGGCCTTTGCACCTGCAGCTGCTTCCATATCCCCCTCAGCTGCAGGGGTGGCAACTCTAGGGGGAAGGACAGGTTGTGAGGACCTGTCCCCTCACTGTTAGAAGAATTGGTTTGGGAGGAAGCAGAATTTGGAAAAACCCACCTTTGGGCCATTGTCACAACAACAGTGCTCTTGGTACCAATTATTCAGGGAAGATTGACATTACTGCCCACATGGGGCTATGATACTGGCTAGGGTAAAGACAGATCAACCAGCACAGTTTGGGGGAACCTGACATTCACAATGAGCTTCTTGATTTGGATGCTGGCTATTCGATCTGTTCACTCTGAGAAAATTCCTTAAGCTGTGCATTTAAGATTTGTACACTTTTCTGTATGTTGACCACTGGGGGCTAGAAAATCAGAGTTGCTTGTTGGCTTCCTAAGTGGGGGTGCTCGCATTTGAACCCAGTCTGATTACAGTGTGTGCTTTTAGTCTTTCTGCTTTGCTGCTTCCGCACATCAGGCAGTACAGGGAAACTTAATACAGACTTTCAGAACTTAAAAACCCATATTTTAATTAGTTTATTTTTCAAGTGAAGAAACTAAAGTCCAAGTAAATCTCCTATCTCTTGGTTAGCACTTTCCCCATCCCATACACCATGATTTCTTATCTAAATCCGGTTTGTTATTAAAGCACTCTCAGTCAACCAGTATGCCCTTCAAGGCTCACGTATTGTTCAGGCAGTATATAGTACAAGGCTGTTACACTCCACTTCCATCACTTTGTGGTCTCCATTCAAAGTTTTATGTTTGCTAACATTGCATTTTAGTGCAAATCCATCGAGTATACTTATGCATGCATATTCCATAAATTATGGGCATGGACATTTTTCCTTCTATAAACCATCCTGATATATAAACCATCCTTGATTACCTTATATAAACTAGGCAGGCAGCTGCTCAGAACATAGATGAGAGTGTCATCCAATAAAGGGAATCACTTCCTGTACAGTGACACTCTTGAGATAACTGGAAAGGGGGATTTTATATACTTGGTACAGGTTACATGAACAAGATATGATTTGCTTTCTGTCTCCTGGAAAGCTGTTGGCTGGATGAGAACTGTGAGAGCCAAAATTGTCCATGAATGTCAATCTTCTATAGAATTTTAGGACTTGTGTTTTGGATGAGGCTGAGGGTTATTAGCTTAGTGCCTGCAGCATTGTGATGTAAACTCTTATTTGAAATGACTTTGTAAATATGGTTCTAGGTAAACTGACATGACAAGATAGCGCCGTGCTGTGTGACTTTGGGCAGGACTTTCTGAGATTTGCTTTTCTTGTCCAAAAACTGAAGTGCTATAGGGTGGAAAGTTACTTGAGAGGGATCCATTCCAAATCCTTCAGTTCATAGATAAGAATGGATCTGGGGTTAGGTGGTCCCACAAACTAAGCCCTCTAGGGATCTGGGCTGAGTTAGGGTGTGGTAGGTGACCCAGGAAGCAGAACTGCCAGATGGGGAGAGTAGCAGGAGAGAAGTTTTTACAAGGATGTATTAAAGGGTGGTTATTCCTGTGGGCAATAGACCTCATTCCAGTTGGGATGAGAAATTGTAGAAAGCCTGATAGGTGTGAACTGCTCAAGGTGGAAGCTGGGACATCCACTTTGGTTGAGAGGTTGCCCCTCGGGCCACTAATTCCCCCGCCATAGGGGGAGGCTATGGAGGTGGTAGAGGAAACCTCAGAGCATACAGCAGAGCAGTGTGGGGCATGAACCCTCAGTGGGCCTGGAGGTGGAAAGAAAAAAATTAGTGGCCAGAATAAAAGGCCTCCAGACAACCTGCAGACTTAAGAGGACCAAGCAAGGCTAGAAGGATTTAGTCCAGGGCTGAGAGAGAGAGAGGCTCCAGAGAAGGTCTGAAATGGCAGCAGTAGGTTGGAGTTCATGGGCAGGAGGCAGAGACCTTTGACCATGAAGAATCTAGGCAAGACCTGAACCAGGCTGGTGGTTGGGCCAGGAAATGAGTCTTCTGACATAGCAAGGTGTAGGTGGACTCCTAGCTCTGGACAGGAAGTTTCTTATAGCTTCCAGAAGCCACAGACATTGGTGTGGAACAGCGAAGGCAGAGTAATGGGTCTGCACTCTCTCCCCTTACTGGGAGAGCTAGAATTTCTGAAGACTCAGGTCTCACCTCCACACCAAGGCTGGTGAGCATGACATAGGCCTGCTTTCGCTGTGTCCCTAGATACAGACGCCAGTTCTGGGGCTTTCAGGTAAGTAACTAGCCAGAGCACGGGCAGGGTTGTCAGGGTAATGTGGAGGGGGTGGGGTGACACGACAGGCATTTGCCCCTTTAGTCTTCTGGTCACCAGGTAAAGTCCCCTCCTTTCGGGGCAGATTTCCCTCTTCCTTTCTGCAGTGGTTCAGGGACTTGTGGGGGTCTAGGAAAAGGATATGACCACAAGGTGACAGCAGCACACACAAACGTTCCTTGAACAAAGCCAGGACAGGTGTGGGAGAGGCCGGACTGTAGTAAAATGCCATCTGGAGCCTTAGGAAGATGAGGGGAGGAGAACAAGGGAGCTTTGAAGAGGAGGGGAGGGAGGTAGGGGCTTACATGTCTGTCCTGGTCAGAGAACTCCGAAGGGGCCCTAGCAGGTTGGGGCCTTCCTGCTCTAAAGCCCCATCTTGTCCATTTGTGACAGCTGTTGGGAGAGGTTGCATGGAGTATACAAGACAGGCTTACATATTTGCATGTTTGGGCTACTTTTTAAATAATTGGATGTGTAAAAATTTGTTTTAAAAAAAACCTGAGTTTGATACCAGAGGGTTTTTGACCTAATAAGTCTCGGCCTAAAGTGTAGAAATAACCTGAGGGCCGACACTCAGAAGCGACCTTTGATTTATTTATGATACTCACCGAGCACCAAGTATCCAGTGGCCAGAACTGAGAGGAATGGTGCCCGAGGGCCACCACTGCGTCTTCCTGGAGCTTCCTCCTCCCTCTTGTCCCCTCACATCCCGGCCTCTCCTTCCCTGAGTGCGGAACTCAAATGTTACCTCTCCCACAGTCTCCCAACGCCCCTTGGGGACGCAGCCTCTGCTCCCTCCCAGCTCTGTTTCTCTTTTCTATCACATGTCTCAGTCTAGCTGTGTGTGGTCCACATCTGCTACTATACTGTGAGCTATTTGAAGGCGCGCTTGCTACACACTGAGATGGGTCCCTCCATATTCATAACTTGAAAGCATAATCCTCAATGTGACTGTACTTAGTGGTGATCAGTTTTAATCAGGTCATGAGGGTGGGGCCCTCATGGGCCAGGGCTGGTGTGAGGGAAGAGACCCATGAGGGGCTCTCTGTCCATGTGTTCCAAAAAGCCACATGAGAAGGAAGTGAGAAAGCCATCAACTTCGAGCTGGATAGTGAGATAGCTCTCACCACAAACCAAACCTACAGCACCTTGACCTTGAACTTTGGCTCCAGAACTGTGAGAAAATAAATGTGTTATTGAAGTTGCCCACTCAGTGGTTGGATCTCGTTATGGCTGCTGAGCAAATAATACAAAGTTGTATCTTATTCCCCAGAATACCTTTCACAGCTCCTAGAACAGTGCCTGGCACCTAGAAGCCCCTCAAGAAATGTTTCACCAAATCCAATCTTGATTCACACATGACTGGATGTGTGTGGTGCTGGCAGTGCCTGGGTGCCTGACTACTCCATGTTCACATCTGGTGAGTGTCTGGAGACAGACAACCCGCCAGGCCCCATCTGTAGCTGCAACACCCCAAAGGATCTGAAACTAGAAAGTCTGGTGCTAAACCTCACTTACCAGCAAAACCTGATCTGCACAGGTGTGACCTCACAGGTTTTTCTGAAGAATTATTAGTGATTCTGATTACTGGGCACATCCCCAGCTCTAGGTGACAGAGTTGTAAAATCCATGTTTTGGGTGTATTTACACTCTTACAATAAAAATTAGAATTCTAAAACATCTTTGGCCCCAAGGATTTTGTATAAAGATTGTGGGCCTGTGCTATACATAAGGGGTTAAGATGATCCCCACAGCTGTCAGCTCCAAGAAGATAATGGGAAATACTAATTTGCTAGTGTGTAAATAAACTGCAATTGCTCTTTGAGCAGAATGAGATATAACTTAATTCTAAACTGGCGAGAGGCACGATTGGGATTCAGCGATGTTTATTGATATGCATGTACAGATGTCAGTGTTGTTTTTGAGCAGTTTATTTCATCGGCCTATAAAATGTGCTGAGTACAGTTTTTAAGATGTAATGAAAAAGTATGATGGCACCTGGGAAAATGGCAGGGGCACAGTTTAAAAGTCCAACTGGCGTTTTATAAATTGCATCTGGCAGTTGGACCAGTCCATAAAAAATGCAATTATAAGAACACTAACAATTATTATCATGGTCAGCATTACTACTCCAAGTAATAAGAAAGAAATTAATTTGCTGAATTTATAAAGGTAGTAGGTTTCTTAGCTGAGCATCCAAAGCCTTTTGTAAGGCCTGTTCTCTTGGCTATATTAAGCCTCTGGAGACCCTGGAGAGCATAAAAATAAGACAGATCCAATTTCTTTCCTTGAGCAGTCGACAGTCTTATTGAAGTTCAAAACCTAAAGACAAGAAGTAACTGTGCACCATCAAGGCAGCATATAATCAAGTGCTGTGTGAAATATAATCAAGTGGGTAGAGCAGACTTACTGCTGAGCCTTAGACAGGCTCAGCATTTCATGAACTTGGGCATAAGGAGGCCTGGGCTGCAGGACGTTGGAACAGCAGAGTGCCAGTCCTCAACAGTCCTTGCAGTGCTCAAGGAAACTGGGGCTTGAAGCCAAACGACTTGTAATGAAACCGTGCCTTCCTTTTTTAAAAAAAATCATTGTTCCTTTTTTTTTTTTTTTTTAACAGTGTTTGCTTTCTTTTGTCAGGTGTAGTCCCCATAGACCTTCTGCCACCAATTCACCTGTGCGCCATCACCATAGTCCCTTGTGCTCTTCCCGCCCTTGCTCTGGTCTCTCTCCCTCCCATCCCCCTCCCACCCCCTCAGAATGTCTCTGATTTATAGTTGTCTCTTTAGTGTTGTTTTATTCTGTTGTGTTTTTTATTATTTTTTTTCCCTTGGTCCCTCATTTGCTGTCCCTATATTCCTCCTACATGTGAAACCGTCTGATGTGTGTGTTTTTTTTCCCTTCTGACTTATTTCACTGAGCATGATCTCAGGGCACGATCTTGATCGTACAGGAAACACTGTCAGACTTCATCATTTGCATGATTAATTCTAAGGAAAAGAAGGTGCGCCACTAGGTGACAGGCACCTCTCCCTGCACTGGAAACCAAGACACTTGGCTACCCCCCTGGTGGTTCCCAGCCCCTTTCTCTAGAACCAGTGTGGCATTCTAGCTCTTTCTCCAAGGAACGACTTGCAGAGTCTTGGTGCAGGTCTAGGTTCTGGCACCTGCTGGTGGGTGAAAACTGGAGGTTGCACAGAGTGATTTGTAGAAAACTAGGATGGGGAAAATAGAGTCAGACAAGGATTTAGGGCATTACACAAAACAACCAATCATTTCATTGTAAATGCTATAAATCAATTTTCTCCAAGTCTGGGACCAAGAACCAGAGAAATTTATGTGTAGTAAAATGGCCAGGAAGGAAATCACTCAAATTGAATGTGCTTTCCCAACAAAGTATGCTAAATGCAGGGGTCTGTGCTGTCAGAAGGGGCACCTCTTCCATTACTTAGCAGAGAAAGGGCATGTCGTGCAAAAGGAATCAGCCAGCTTACAGCTTAACCTGTAACCAGGTTACAACAGAAAAGGAAAACAAAAACAAAAAACCCAAATCAAGTTTCATTTCTAGCAGCTGCTGTGTCCACTTTGAGACTCCGCCACCATACAAACCTCACATTCATCCCTCTCAGCACTGCACCCAACTCCATAACCCACAGCCTGTAACCAGATACTTCTCTCAAGCCTTTTTCCTCTCCAGGAACACAGCAAATCTCTTCCTCGGTGTCCCCCGCAGTTCTTCCACCTGACACCAACCTTGCCTGCTGTCTGTCTGGGCATGCAAGGCCCCCCGCTTCCCCAGAAGATGTTCTGAGATGGTTCTGATGCCAGTTGGGCCCTGATCTCCATGGTCAAACTGCCTCCAGGCTTGTGACACCAGAACACTCCTGTAAGTGACAGTCAGATGGTTTCCAGTCTTCTGTTACCTCAAACATCGCTGCCTGGATAAACTACGAGTTATCAGGGGAGGAAATTAAGAAGGTGGGGTTTGAGTTTAAGGGAATGTGCATTTCCTTTTGTAATCATTAGCTCTGAGCAGCCAGCAAGGGTCCACGCGGCTGATGAACTGGAAGAGCAGGAACTGGTCCACGGCCCCAGACTCAGTTACAGGAGGATGAAGCTGCCCGCTGCCATCTGTTGTCCACTGGTTGGTATATGTTTCAAGTTGTACTTTTCACATTGTAAACATGAAAAGACACAACTAGTCAAGTGAGCGGTGACTGTAACTTGCTGTCACTGCAGCAGCACCAGGTCTGGAGCACCTGGCCAGCAGCCCCTGCACTTGACTACACCACCCACACCCTCAGCCTAGAACCTGCCAGCAAACACATCACCCCCTCTGACTTCTCAATCAAAGCAAATGACATCTGGTTCATAAAAATATATCTTTGGTCACAACAAAAATGAACTTCACCTTGTAATCAGAGTTTAGTGGTTCAACGGTACCGCTCACAGTGCTGCTTCTGTGTGCCACTGATTAAGATCCACTGACCCCAAAGTCTGGGAGATCCCCTGCGGGAGCAGGAAGTCTAGGACATGGGTCTTGGGCATCCTGCCCCAGGTGTGAACCAGAGCATCTGGAATCTGGAAGCGAGGTTCAGGCAGATGCAGACACCCAGCAGGAACTTGCAAATACTGGACCAGTCACATGTCCCAGGCTTCCAGGTGGAATCACGGACCAGGGCGTGGCTGGTGTGTGAAGCTGAGTCTTGGCCTAGGAAAAACTCGCTATGACCCAGAGGACCAGTAAAGATGAGGGCAGGAGGACAAGAGAAGGATTCAGTTACTGTGCTGTGACCGGGCATGGTTGTCAGGACAAACAGGATCCCGGTTTCTGAAACTGAGTTACTGAAATGGACTGAGCTGGACAACTCACTGACCTGAATGAAGCTCCAGGGTAAAACTCAGATCAGCTGGGGCAAGGATGGCAAAACACTTGGATCAAAAGACCAACTTGTGCCTGTGGAATTTTACAGCCTGATTTATGGAGTAACACATGTCGCAATGGAAGTAGACCATAAACTTTTAGCTAGAGAATAGAAATGAAAATCCTAAATGGATACTTCCTCACATTTCAAACCTGCCAAGGCTGGGGATGCAAGTATTATTGGAGTGGCCCACAGGTACCTGCGAACAGACAGCTCCTGTGTGGGGCACAGCACCCACAGCACCCACCGAGGCCGTGTCAGGATCCACCTTTCTCCTCCAGCTGGGTGCTCCTGGGGAAGGAGGCCTGTCTATCATTTTTTTTTTAGTCCCCAGTGCCTAGCCAATGCCTGGTTCTGTAAAAGTCTATTGAATAAACAGGCGAAGAAAGGAAGGCCACCTCCTATGAAGCAGCTCCAGCCGTGTTTTTGTCTTGATGAGACAGAACTGCCACTAGACAAGGACATCTTGGGACATGACCTGTAATGGGTGAATTGCACCCCCCCTTATGTTAAATTCCTAATTCCTAGCCCCTGCCCCGTACCTTATTTAGTAATTGGTTTACTGTAAATATAAATAGATGAGGAATAGTTGGGCCTATAATCCAATATGGTTAGTACCTTACAAAAAAGGATGAAGAGCGACATTGACACAAGTGGGGGACAGGCCATGTGACAACAAAAGCTAAAATAATAGTGATGTAGCTGCCAGGCAGGGGACCCTAAATCTTGCTGACAAGACCCCCAGAAGTTGGAAGACGCAAGAAAGGATCTTCCCCTGAAAGCTTCAGAGGAAACACAGCTCTGTGGTCTTAGACTTTCAGTCTCTAGACTGTGAGACAACAGACCTCTGTGGTTTCAGCTCCTAGTGTGTGGCTCTCTGTCGTGGCAGTCCTGGGATATGAAAACGTCACTCAGTCTATCCTTCATGCTAGAAAGAGCCACATGTACACTGAGGATGTTCCTTAAGAATTAGAGAATAAAACAGCTGATTCTCCTAGGGAAGGAAAATGATGAAATGTGAGAACGGCACTGAGGGGGACAGGATGTGGAATGTCAAGGGGAGGCTCAATTTTATTTATTTATTATTTATTTATTTTGGATGCTCAATTTTAAATGCAGGAGTCAGGAAATTCTCACTGAGAAAAAGCCTTGAGGAAGTAGGGGTGAGAAGCCGTGTCTACTGCTAAGGCCAAGGCATTGAAGAGGGAGCACAAGGACCTAGGAGAGGGTCCTCTGCTGGGACAGGGGGCCTTGTGAGGACTTGGGCTACCACTTGTGTGAGAAGGAAGCCCTCAGTGGGCGTGTGTGTGTGGGGAGATCTAGGAAGAAAAGGGGAATTCCTGGCCAACGAAAGGTTAAGACTGAAAGTGTGCAGAGGCCAGGGGCAGGAGGCCCAAAGGAGAGGGGTGGGGTCACCTGGATGAGTCCGCAGGGCCTGGGGAGAATGGCCGGCCAGGAATAAGAGAGCAACACCTGACTCAGAAGAAGGGCACAAAATAAGAGCTTTCATGGCGGGTGACTTTGCTTGTGTCTCCCCTTGGAGGATGTCTATTCTCATGCTAGGTACTTAAAAATACAACTCTCTACCAGAAAAGAGCGAACCACTTTCCCAGTTCAGGTCAGAACTACAGGCCAGACTACCTCCTGGTAGCCTCAGAGGCAGTGACCGGTGGGTGTTTTTCACAAGGCTGGGGAGTTCAGAATAGTTCATCTGAATTAGGCAAAGTGTGGACAGAGCAGGTCTACACTCTGCACTCTGGCATGTGTATGACTTCTCTGCAAATAGCTCTTGTTAAATCAGTAAAACTGCTAGAGGCTTCCATCAGTTCCAGTATTCTATCTGGACTTGTCCCTGTGGTCAGCAAACTTGGTAAGAGGCAAACTTGGTAAGAGGAGGACCCTCACCCACATGCTGCTCTTTCTGCCAATACCCCAAGTATATGTGACGTTCTGGGGGCTCTGGCCGCACAGTGAGGCAGTGCTGCTTGAGGTCCACTCGTGAAAGGCTTGTTCATTGCAACACATCAACAGCAGGATTTGGTGCCCTCCAAATTTGGAGGATTGGAAGCATTACGCAATCAGTCTTCCCCTGTGGCTGGACACAGGACCTTGCCTGGGATCCAGTGCCGGGCACCTGCACTCGTGAAAGGCTTGTTCATTGCAACTCGTCAACAGCAGGATTTGGTGCCCTCCAAATTTGCAGGATTTGGAAGCATTACGCAATCAGTCCTCCCCTGTGGCTGGACACAGGACCTTGCCTGGGATCCAGTGCCGGGTACCTGCATGACCACTTGGTCACAGAGTTCTCGGGAGCCTGCTCCGTCACTCTCAACAAGCCAAAAATTACCTATCGTTTCACCAGAGAAAGCCTGCTCCTACATCCATCCAGGTATTTAAGTCACCATTTTCCCCATCAGAAACTCACTTGGACAAGTGGAATGTTAATTAGTCAAGATTTGGTTATCAATTGAAACGTGAATAGTGGAAGGACCTGTAGTAGCTATGTATGGAATGTGGTCCACCCTGGAGTGGAAACTTTTATTTACTTATGCAAAGAACGGGGGTGTAGGCCAGAGGCATGGGGGTGAGAAGATTCACCAGAGACAGAGTAGGAAGCAGGACAGGGCTCTGGTGAAACACACTGCTGAGGGGAGCAGCGGGCGAGACAGGAGAGGTCTGTGGCACCATATGTGGGTTAGCTCCCTGGGCTGGGATCAAACTCAGGCCACCAGCGTGACAATGCTAAGACAAGCCCTAGGCCAACAGGGAAGCCCCACTGGAGTGGAAATTCTCAGTAGCATATTACCTGGCTATCTCTAGAATTAAAGCTCGAACTGAGTATTTGGTATGAAAGGTATTTTCAATCTCAGACACCAAATAGAATAGAAACATAACCATGAATTGCCAGAAGACTTTTTGGAGAAGGTGAGGTAAACCCTAACACAGTTTCTTGACCTCACCCTAGACCAGTGAAACTGGAAGTTCTGTGGTGAGAAACAGGCTTTTGAAGTGGTTTCCAGGTGACCTGACATGTAGCTACAACCCAGCATCTCGACTTTAAGGGACAGGTAGAATTTGGAAACAGCACTTTCCAGGCAGGTTTCATTCATTTACAGGGTGTGTAGTTAGTCCAAGCCCAGGAGCTGCCTTCAGCCCAGCCTGACTCTGATTCCCTCTCTCTGCAGCTCAGTACATGAAAAAGTCTCACCTGAGTCAAGTAGAACCTTGGGTCCTACAGCACCATCTCAATTCAGTGGTTCCACTGTGACTTGCAGGTGACATCAGAGTGAAGCGTGCACTTTTAGAGCAAAGTGGGTGGGGAGAGCCTGGGAGTAAAGTCTTGCTAGTCAAGAGCAGCTCAGTCCCGACCAAATCATGCAACAACTCATGGCTTTGGGCAGGTCCTGTTTCCTCATGGAGCCTCTTTTTTCTCATTTGTAAAATTAGAAGATTAGCTATTGATCTCTTTGAGGCCCTCCAGGTTATAATTTTTAGAGATCAGGGAATTATGGAATGGTGAAGATGAGAGAAAAAGCAAAAGTAAAACCAACCGTTGGCAACAGTGTCCAGAAGAGGGCGCCTGATGCCGGAGTCAGCGTTAAGGCTCTGGCCATCCGTTGGAAAGGGATCCCATGCGCAGCTGCTTACCTGGGAGCAAGAGACAGTGAGGCAGATGCTTATTGTGGAGGTCATGGGAGGATGAGACTGATTTCAGTGTCAGCGTGTGGGCTGTGGACACGCAGGCTGTCACGTTCGCATTTACTCTGCTTCAGCCACCTCACTTTTCCTCTCTTCGTCCAAGACTCAATAGAGTCACCTTTCCTGCCGGGTCATTACAGTTATTTTATACAATAGACCTTGCCCTCATGAGCAGCTGCAATGAACAGATTCTGGAACTTTTGGACAAGTATAAACACAACCATTTTCTCTCCCTCTCCCCCCAAAAAAGAATCCAACCTCTTGCAGCAGAGTCTGCAAAGCCTTTGGCATTATTCAGGATGAGAGTTGAGCTCTAAATGAAGTCCCCAAAGGGAACCTATGATTTACAGCCTCACGGAGCTCTAAGAGACTGGCATCCAGCCCCCCCACCCCCAGGGAAGAGAGTTCTGAGGGGGGACTTTTCTTTCCTTGTGGTTATCAAGACAGTATTTGTGATAATGGTTCTAAGCCCTTTGGTGGCAGGAGCCAGGAGTGTGGAGGGCAATGCCCAGAGCAAAGCCTCTGGGTCCTGGCAGTGCCACAGCCACTTGTGCCAGAGGCAGGACCTGCAGTCCCGTAACCCAGTGCCCCAGCCCCACCTGGGTCCACTAAGGACGGCCAGATCCAGCCCACGAGAGGCCCGCTGCTATCTGGACAGTCTTTCTTATTAGAAGCTGTATTTGTTCCTCATGGTCGTCTAACATTTATCGCCCTGAAACTCCCTCCCTGGAGTCTGGGTCTGGTCTCCATTCAGCTGAGACAACCTAATCTGTCTTTCATTTTTGTTTTGTTTTTTAATTAATTATTTATTTTTAAAGATTTATTTATTTATGCATACAAGCACGGGGGTACAGGCCACACGTGTGGGGAGGTGAGAGAAACCAGATAGAGCAGGGGGCAGAACAGGCAGATAAACTGAAACACACTGCTGAGGGGAGCAGTGGGCAAGGCAGGAGAGGTCTGCTGCGCCATGTGGTTCCCCTCCCTGGCCGGCAGCAGGGATCCAACTCGTGCTACAGTGGCTGCGGTTTGGTTTGCTTCATAGTGCGTTGCTTAACCCACCGCGCCACCTGGGAGGGCTCGAGACAACCTAATCTGTCTTTCGCATGACAGGTTTTCAAGTGTTTGAAGACAGTGCTGAAGTCTCCATTTCCCTGGCTTTGCCCCCAGCCCTCATCACTCCTCACTTCCAGGGTCTCTTCTTTCTCAGGCCGAACCACCCCAGTTATCTTCAACTACCCTCATGGAAGGCTTCCGTACCAGTCACCATCCACCTCCACCCCAGGAGGCTCTGCGGCGGGGTTTCCCCCGAGCAGACAGTAGCAGATGTCACTGCTTCTCCCTTAAGGCTGAGCACTAACTTAGAACAGCAGAGTCTGCATCACCGCAGGAGACTCCAGACTCGGGATACTTGAGACAAGCGCGGGATAAACTGCGAAGCTGAGAGTGTTCCAGGGCTGTGCCCCTTCTAAGTCCTGGCTTCCCATCAATGCCTGACTTTCGAGGGTGGGTTTCAGACTTTCTTGATCTCCAACTTTCTAAAGGAACTTTGAAAAAAACATCTACACTTCCACACATTGTGAGGTTAATAACACAATGTTTTTATAGGCTTAAATAGTTGAAGAGAGAGGGCCTCCCTCGTGGCACAGCGGGTTGAACGGCACACTGTGAAGCATCTGC
Source organism: Galemys pyrenaicus (assembly GCA_019455555.1). NCBI lineage: Eukaryota > Metazoa > Chordata > Mammalia > Eulipotyphla > Talpidae > Galemys > Galemys pyrenaicus. The sequence continues at coordinate 1,743,689 of JAGFMF010012290.1, read as the reverse complement.
TGCACAGCACCATGAGTTTGATCCCCGGCCAGGGAGGGGACCATGGGTGCAGCAGATCCTCCTGCTTGCGTGCTGCTCCCCTCGGCAGTGTGTTTCAGTCGATCTACCTGTTCTGCTCCCCGCTCTGTCTCTGTCTCTTACTTCCCATACCTCTTGCCTATACCCCAGCTCTAAATGCATAAATAAATAAATTCTTTTTAAAAAATAGTCGGAGAGATAATTTCTGGCATGTTGTAGATATTGTAAACTTCAAGTAAAATTTCCACTGTTTAAAATGAATCCAGAGTCCCCTCCCTAGCCAACATAACAATGTGACACCCTTCCCTGCCCACTTTAAGGAAAACAATGTCTTCCTTAAATTGGTTTTATTCTTGAGTCTGAAATTCCATTCCACTTTCCTCATAATTTTATCCTACATTTTGTACACTAGGAACACTTTTAACAAGTACTCTCTAAGGCTTCTTTGTAGCAAAAATATGTATTTAAGTTAATATATGAGAATATTTTTCCAGGGGTCAAACAGTAGAATAATTTTGAACTGAATTATCATCATAAATGAATTTTTCCCCTTTTGCTTCACTTTATTATTATTTTTTGGTTGAGTTATATTTATTGAGGTAATGTTATTTACACTACAGTATATATCTTAGGGGTATACGTTTACTCCTCTACAACTGTGTGTTATTTCACCATCCCCACCACCAAAGCCCCAGCAATCCTCCATTAAACCTTTCTCCCTTGTGCTCCTACCCCACAGACCCCTTCTGGGAGCCTTAGCCCTAGTGCAATGTGCTTCTCCCTCCTGTTTTCATGTCTCCCTCCTTCACCCTTTCTCTCCTGGAAGCCTCAGATCTACAGTCAGCTTTTATTTATTTATTTTTTTTAAAGATTTATTTATTTATGCATACAAGCACTGGGGTACAGGCCAGAGGTGTGGGGGGGTGAGAGGATTCACCACAGACAGAGC
>JAGFMF010012290.1:1637794-1724543 GCA_019455555.1 Galemys pyrenaicus | reverse complement strand
TGCTTGTATGCATAAATAAATAAATCTTTAAAAAAGAAAAAAAAAAGAAAAAAAAAAGAAAAAAAAAGAAAAAAAAAGAAAAAAAAAAAGGCTGACACATGCTAAATATCATCGAACCTTAAAGACATAGTAAATGTGATGTCAGCTACCAAAAGATAAAGACTCTATTACTCTACTACCTGTGGCACCTAGAGGAGTCAGATTCATAGACAGAAAGTAGGATGGTGGTTGCAGGAGTGAGGGGAGAAAAGGACCTGTTTAATGAGCACAGAATTCTAGGTTTTTAAGATGAAAATAGTTGTGGAGATACATAAAGGTGATGGTTGCACAACATGAATGCAGTGAATACCAGTAACGGTACATTTAAAAGTGGTTGAGGTGGTGAATTTTGTGGTATATGTATTATACCACGATAAAAAAATCTTTGGGGGGAAAACATAGAGGCAAATAATCTTTCAACTGGATAAACCTGGATTTTTGAGTACGGATCCCCACTTTCCAGCCATGACCTCGGGCATGAAGCTTAACCTCTAGGCTTCAGTTATCTGTAAAAGAAACTAGTGCAAGCCTCAGAGGCTTGCTGATGAGATAAACTGAGAACTAGGCAACTGCACTAATAGCTGCTGCTAATCCTGTTGCTAGGCAAAGGTCTCCTTGTGAGGAAGCCACAGCCTGCTGCAGGGCAGCTTGGGGTGAGATTAGAGGGCTGGGAAGGGAGCTCTTGGCACCTGCACCCTGGTTTCAGCTGCTCTGGGGGGCTGCCAGCCTATGATGGGGTCCTCTAACCCAGCAAAGCCCCAGCATCGCTGTAGATGCTGTAGGGTTGTGCGTGTTTTTCCTTCTCAGGTGCGGGGAAGGGACAAAAGGACCCTTAAGGTCCTGGCTTTCAGACCACTGTCATCTCCAGTCTTCAGCCCTGCCCTCCTGACCTGTCTTTGTGCTAAGAAGAGCATCCTTCCTGACCCCTCACAGAACGCCTGCGTCTATCTTTAGCCTTTCCTGGCACTTGACTGTTTTGATTGAAAGGGCACTCGGAGATGGACGCTCTATCCTGAGGATGCACTCTCAGTAACCAGGCATAGCTGGCCTGAGCCTCCTGGCCTGAGACCAGCACAGTGTCAAAGGACCAGAGAGGTGGCCAAGCGCTCCGGGGCTGCAGCGACCAGGCTGTGCCACCTGCATGCAGCAGGGATTCCGCATGACCTCATGCCCTGATGCCATTAGCAGGACTCTGTGCCCCTGGTCTCTGCTCTCTGGCTGTCTTCTCCCTTTGCCTTACATAAACACGCCTTTCTGAACCGCCGGTTCCAGTTTAGATGGGCTCCACTGTCCATCTCTGTCCCTGTGTCACCAATGACAAAAGCTCTTGCTTGGCTGCTCCTGGTCCAGGTAGGCCCAAAGAACGTCAACACGTGGCTCTGTCCCTGGGAACTGTGCTTCCCTCAGCAGAGGTGGTGGATGTCGCAGGCACTGGAGCTGTGGTTTGCATACTTTGGGGTGTATCGGGGTGCTCTGGAGAGCAGGTGAAAGTGTAGAAGCTACATCTCACCGCTGAGGAATAGCATTTGGGAGGCGTGTGCAGGTTCTGGTGGTGTTTCTTGCTAGATCATGGTCATGTATGGTACTCGGGTCCTTGGTACAGGATCTGCCTGCATTTTTTAAAAAAATGATTTATTTATTTATGCTTACAAGCACTGGGGTACAGACCAGAGGTGCGGGTTGGTGAGAGAATCCACCAGACAGAGCAGGGAGCAGAATAGGCAGATGGACTGAAATCTACTGCTGAGAGGAGCAGCGGGCCAGGCAGGAGAGGTCTGCTGCGCCATGTGGGTCACCTCTCCAGTCAGCGGCAGGGATCGAACTCGTGCTGCAGGGCCTGCGATTTGCTTCATAGTGCGTTGCTTAACCCACTGCACCACCAGGGAGTCCCTGCCTGCATTTCTGATCTCGTTTTGGACTACCTTCAATGCCTGCTTGGATTCTGGTGGAAGTTTCCATGTCTGGAACGCTAAACTGCTATCACACCCTAATGACACGCTTGGATATAAGCCTGGACATCTACTGTTACAAATAACCCAATAATAAAGTCTCATTTGCTTTCTGAATTTTACTCATCTCCAGGTTCTCTCCTTCCTCCTCTTATTTCTCCCCACTACCCCCATATTCCTGAACATTCTATAATCTTTCCTTCATAAAGACTCCAGGGGTCACTGTGTTAGTATCCTGGAGAGCTGACTTGCAGCATGAAACCAGGTCCCACTCAGCGGGTGGCTGGGGCAGCACCCCACTGCGCCAGGCAGAGTTATTACTGATGGGGCAGGGGCTCGGGGTTCAGGCTGAACGGTGCGCAGGTCACAGCGTGAACCGTCTCAGACATCAGACGACACGCAGCTGGGGAGGTGGGCCGTGTCCAGGCTGCGACTCACAGCAGCCCCACGACAGCCGGCTGCACCCAGAAGTGATGGAGCCGAGCATTTGTTTCGGTGATCGTGGCATTCCACATTCTCACCCGTAAGTCAGCTCTTGATGGGGGGATTTAAAGTCTCACCTTTTATTTCTTATGCTTTGCCAGAGGTCAGTGGTAGCACTTCCCTGCTGAGCTCTGTTTGTGCATCTCAAGTTTTTTCCTGTAAAATATTGTGCAAAGTGGATACCTTAAGGAATCTTCATTTTTCATCATTATTGTGTTTAGTTTTTAAACTGGTTCATGACTCCAAAATGGCAAAATTTGATAGTTTCAGCCACATGTTTTCTGTTTTATTTGTGCATCCAACAACTGGGGTACAGGCCAGAGGTGTGTGGGGGCAGGTGAGAGGATTCACCAGAGATAGGGTGGGGAGCAGAACAGGCAGATCGACTGAAATACACTGCTGAGGGGAGCAGTGGGCAAGACAGGAGAGGTCTGCTGCGCCATATGGGTCAGCTCCCTGCCTGGGAATCGAACTCATGCTGCAGTGGCTGCGGATGCTTCATAGTGTGTTGCTTACCCCCTTGTGCCACCAGGGAGGCCCACATGCTTTCTGGTTTAATGGCATTTTACGGTTCTGTTTTGTGCCGTCTGCGCTGTGAGCCTGGGTCAGACAGGAGTCCTTCTTTGAGGAGACGTCCCTTCCAGCCCACTGTGCCCCAGAACAGCTGAAATGCCTCCCACTCTCAGTTGCAGTGGGGAGCGGGGAACAATATTGTGTAACAGACACAACATTTGAGAACCCTTGGTCTTGGGCATAGCTTTGTCCATAAAAGATGCATAAGACATAGTCTTATGTCAAGTCCTCGTCAAAGAATTGACAAAGTAAAGACGAACCCTATGACTACAGCACTGAGGCTGCTAGAAAGGGTGGGAACAAAGGAGGGAGGACTTTCTATGGTGAAGGCTCAAGAACTATGGGTGCTGTGGTGGTGGATGTGGCATGGTGACGTATCTGAGGTGCAAACCTATTCTCCTAAATCATTACGGTGTTGTCCATGAGTGCTACCTCAGTTAAGAAATAGACTCCACCCTCATTATTAAAGCAACTCACAATTCTGTGGCGGTGGTGGAAGCACTGTCTAGGAGCAGTGTGGGGAGGCGTCTTACTGAGGTGACAAGTCATCGAACAGGAAGTCGTTGAGGCTCCTTGGGTTGACATGGCTGCTCCTAAGACACTTGCTGGCAATATGGTGTTGTGTCAGGTTCTGTCACTGTGCGTCCCTCATTGTGCTGCCTCTGAGCCTTGGGGAGGGCAGGTCCCCAGTCCGGAACCCTACTCCACTGGTTGGTGAAGATCGAATCTCATCGCCCAGAGGCTTCCAGGGCCATTCTCTCTGCACAGGTCAGTAGAGCTTGCTGGAATGGGTTCTCCACTCATGCACTTTGAAAACCGATCTTCTCTCTAACCTCTGGCTCTTAAGATTGTTCAGGACAGTGGGATGCAGGGCAGGACTCTGATTGGATGGGGCAGGGCTCAAACTTTTTTTTGCATAGTCCTTCAGATGGAGAAAATACCAGTAGTGATTCCAGAGAACCATTCTTGTAAGTTACCATGCAGTTAGAGGAGGAAGGCAAGAATGGGAGTATTTAAAATCACAACAAAACATTTACAAGCTGTTAGAAGTTCATTTATACCCATTTTGTTAAAAAAGCTCCTCTAGAGCATAAAATACCTAAGTGTAAAAGAGCCCTTGCGCTGCTTCCCATGCCGGAGCTGGGCCCTTCGTCTCGCAGTGCTGTGGGAGCTTACTCCCAAGAACAAAGCTAATTTACCACCAAGTTTTTCAAGAAGATGACTTTGTCTCTGTAAAGTCAGGATTATCTTGACTTATGCAATTATGTGCTAGTGTTACAGTTTTCACATTGTTTTAGAGGAGGTGTCCTGTGATGTTTCAAAGGCCTGTGCTCAGTCTCCCTTCTCAGCTAGCACTTTTTATCCTAAGTGACCAAGTGTTCACTATGTCCTGTGCTCCGCACTGATAGGACTTGACCGACACCAGAAATACGCAGGCAAGAAGCCCGAGGTCATAAATGAGAAGATGCAGTTGTCTTGTAGACAAAAAAAAGTTGCTGAAATAGAGAGGGATAGTGCTATTGATCTCATGGATGCCGGTAAGATCGCTCTCCCTCTCACCTCCTTGTGACCTCCTGTTTTATCAAGACCTTGATTTGCAAAGAGGCTTCAAAATGGAAGCTTTACAAAGCTTTCTGGGGGCACTGTGCCCAGGCTGATTCTCTGGGGGTTCTCGGGATGCCTTGGCCTGGACTTCGAATCAGATGTGGAGGGGAGGTTGGACTTGGAGACCCAAAGAAAGGATGTGTCCTTCAAGGGGGACCACAGACCTTTGGCTGAATCTGGCTCACGGATGCATTTCAGTGACAGGAACACAGCTCTGTGTGTTCTCAGTCCCTGAGAAACAAACCACCCAGAACCAAGCAAAAAAAAAAAAAAAATCTCTTGAGCTGTATGCACCGTCGCCTGCTCAGTGAGGAGGAGGAGGCGGGGTGGCTCTGCTCTCTGGTAGCTCAGAGCCTCCACTGTGATGCGTGCTGTCACCGTGCCCAAGGGTAACTTTGGGGCTGAAAATTTTTGATTAGAAAAATTTGTTTTTGTTTTATTAGTAGCGTTAGAATTGAAGTTTGTCCCCTCTTAAGCTGTGTTCTGATGTTGATGACCTTTTTTAAGGAGATCTCAATAAATGGGGCTCAGCCAGAGGGAGCTGCCTTGGATAGGAAGTACCCGGACGTGATAACATCTGAGGAGCAGCTGGGGGACCCAGGAGTTAGTCCAGAGAACAGGAGAGATAGTCTTGAAATTCTGCAGGGATATCACTGAGTGGCACGTCCCCCCAAATTCGTCTGAGGATCAGGGCGACCAACGAGGGCACAGTTGGGAAGTCGCTGTAGTTTGGTGTGGTTGGGGGCATGGACAGGGCTCCCGTGCGTAGAAGTGGGGGCTGCATCTCCGCAGGAGTGTGAGCAGACTGGGCACCATCCTGGGGTGCCATGGTGAGGGCCTGAGAAGGGGGACGGTCACTCCTGAGACCTTGTACTTCTCATCCACTTGCAGGTGGCTAGCAATGACTGCATGTTGGGAAGGAAAAAACAAAACTGAAGGCAAGAAGGAATAATTTCTAATAAACAGTAAAAGAAGTAATGGAATAAATCATTTTTTTTTGAAATTCTACTTATTTAGAAAAATAAACCAGTAGAAATTTGATTTATGTTCTTGGTTTCACTTAGAGAAATTGGCTTCCAACTCACCTGAATTTATTCTAAGGACGGGAATTACAAAGCTTTATTGATTTGGTATAAAGTAGTTTAAAATGTGCTTTCATTCTGTGTTTGGGCGGGGTTATTTAGTGGTGGGAGGCAGACAGGCAACGGCCCAGGCCACCTGTTTTCTGTCTTTTGGGACGAGGCTATGTGTAGGTTGCAAGTCAGAGGCAGACAGGAAAGGCTTGAGAATGAAGGAGATTAGAGAGAGGAAGGAAATCGAGGGGGAGAAGGAGAGTGACAAGGAGGAGCAGGTGGGCTCTTATCACATGGGCTGGGGCCTGGGCCAGTCTGGGGTCCCATGGACCCCCTTTCAGGGAATGTCTCTGGTCAGCCCCAGAAGAGACGCCGTGGCGGTAAAGTGGGGCCAAGTTGCCTGAGAGGCTGGTTGGGTCTTGGTTTGCATCTTTTCATAGGCCAGTTCCCCATCATGCCCTGGAAGCTGATGATCTAGCTCTGCATCCGGCATCCAGCAGTAGTGTATCTGAGATGTGCTCACGGCCCAGTGAGGCTGACTGCCTTCTCGCTCCTCGGGCCATCACTTAGCTTGTCCTTTCACAGCGTGTGTTCTTGTGGGAACAGGGCCTGTCACCTGAGGTCCCGTGCCCTCTGAAATTGTAGCACATCTGCACTGGGCAAATCATGGGCACCATATAGAAGAAATTTGTAGTATGAAATAAAAGAGAAAAATAAGAGCTTTGTCCTTCATGCATGTGCATCATACCAACTTAGACCACGTGAGAAAGGAGCAGTGACCTTGAAGGAACACACAGTGGTGGCTTCTGCTCTTCCCTTCAGAAAACGTCAATTCTTACTTCATGACACTTTCTCATGTTTATATACTTTATACTTTCCAAGTCACATTCCCATCTGGTCATCATTTTTCCTGCTCACAAGGGACCCTCTGAGGTGGGGAAGACAGAGGAGTAGCTGAGACCCTGAATGGGCAAGTGACAAGTGCAGACTTACCCTGCAAGCCTGCAAGAAGACTGGAGTGCAGGCGCTCGGACGCTGAGTCAGCGCTCTAGCACTGTGTCCCCGTCCCCTCAGGGCAATTATGGGCTAGTCGGGGTCGGGAGGAGAGCAGTACCCTCACTCCTGGAGACTCACTCACTACCTCTGTGGTATACGAAGGAGTTAACTTTGACATCACTAGCCACATTGCTGTGTTTATTTTCCGCCTTTCCACTCTATGGGTGTATTCAGGCTGTGAGAAGGAGATGCACGTTGATTTGCTGTACGCGCTGATAAGCAGCGTCTGGGCTGACCCGTGGAGTAAAGGAGAGCGCATCGAGCTCTCTGGAGCCTGACTGTGAGGTCCCTGGGGCACTGACCATCACCTCGGGCAAGTTAACGTGTTTCTTGGCCCCAGTTTCCTCATTTGCTGACAGGAGAGATGTTCTATCCCGGGTTCTCTACAGCTCTCAGTTCTGTGAAAGTATCCCTTCACCTGTGTCACGGCTTGTAAGTTTAAAAAATAATGTTGCCTCTTCCACACTTTTTTCTGACCCACTATAAAGAGTGAAAAGGTCCATCTGAAAGTGTGTATGTTACCAAAGGTCACTGCCTTGCAGTGGGAGATGCCTGGAAGCAAACTTGCTTGTTGCTGTTTGGTTTCTCCCCATTTCAGTAAGGGGTGTGTCCAGTTGTTTAACTCCCCGGTCCAGGCACCCCACCCTTGGTATCCAGCTAAGTCCCATCTACCTCACCTCCAAGCACAGTGCGATCCTTGCACTTTTCTCCCACCTTGGCCTCTGGCTTGGATGGTGCACCAGTTGGGATGCTGCCTAGTTTCTCTGCTTGATCCCTTGTCTCCTTCCAGTCTGTTCTCCACACAGGAGCCGGATCAGTCTTGTAAAGTGGGAGTTGGATTCTGTCAGTCCTCTGCTTGACACCTTCCAACTGCTTTTCTTTGCCTTTGGAAGAATGTCTTTTATTTATTTAACTTATTTATTTATGCATACAAGATGGGGTACAGGCCAGTGCAGGAAGTGAGAGGATTTCCCAGAGACAGAGTGGAAAGCAGAACAGGCAGATCGACTGAAACACACTGCTGAGGGGAGCAGTGGGCAAGACAGGAGAGGTCTGCTGCACCATGTGGGTCCCCTCCCTGGCTGGCTGTGGGGATCAAACGCGTGCTGCAGTGACTGTGGTTTGTTTCATAGTGCATTGCTTAACCCACTGCGCCACCAGGGAGGCCCTTGGAAGAATATCTTAATGCCCACTGGTCCTATAAGGCCCTATATAATCTGGCCACTGCCTTCTCAGGCCCATTCATATCCCGTCTCCCTCCTTCACTTTGTTTCCATCTGCGCTGGTCACCTTCTGGCTTATTGATCGAAGGCTCCTTGCCACCTTGTGCCTTTGCCGAGGTGCTTCTGCATTGATGCTGGTCCTCATACTGGTGGTTTCTCATCATTTAAGCCTCTGCTGGGTTGCTTCGCTGGAGGCCTTCTCTACCACCCACTATGTCTATTACCTTGTTTTATTTTTCAAGTTGGACTTATCAGTACCTGACACTTTCACTGCCTCGTCTTCCTTAGCTGGGTTGGGAGGTTCGTGAAGCTTGTTCTCTGCTGAGTTTCTGGTGCCTAGGACGTGAGTAGCACATCAAGGTACTCGAGAAACATGTATTAAAGAAGCGAATGACATTAGATTCACTTGACAGAGTAACGCTGCTTGGCAGACTCTCCTAACCTGCTTGACAGACTTTCCAACATTTGTATGAGGAAGATACAGCTTATCACTGAGTGTGGGAGTCCTGCTTGGATGCTGAGCTGGCCAGTCCCGTGTGTGGCACAGCTCCCTGATGGGACCAGCTCACCGCGTCAGGAGTGTATTGGCTACTACGTTTCTCTAGACCTGACTTCGGTGCGCCGCCTCTTCAGGCCATCCTGTGAGAGGTGAAAAGCCTGGCCCACCTCTCTGCAGCTGTCCATCAGTCATCAGCACACTGGCATGTCCTGGTGCAGTTTTGCTCCAGTGAGCACTGGCCCCCAGTGGGCATGACGATGAAGGTCTTTGCTGATTCTCAGGCTTTGAACAGCCATTCTGGTTAGATCCCCTTAAGAAGCCACATGACACAGGGAGGGAGGCCTCTCACTGCGTTTCCACATCTGGTTTTGAGTTGGACAGTCGGATGAGGAGCCTCTTCTGGCTCTTTCCCGCTAGTCTTCTCTCGGTCTAGTTGTATCTCACAAAGCGGTGGCCATTTATAGCGGTTGGTTGCCCATTTGGGATCACCTGAATTCTTGACAGAAGTTTGACCTTGCAAAAGCCCCTCTGGGGCCTCTCTGGTGGTGCAAGGGGTTGAGTCACCGCACTGTGGAGCTTCCACAGCCATTGCAGCACGAGTTTGATGCCCCGCCAGGGAGGTGACCCATGTGGCACAGCAGACCTCTCCTGCCTCACCTGTTGCTCCCCTCAGCAGTGTATTTCAGTTGATCTGCCTGTTCTGCTTGCCGCTCTGTCCCTGGTGAGTCCTCTAACCCCTTGTCTCTGGCCTGTACCCCAGCTCTTGTTTGATAAATAAAACCATAAAAAAAAGTTGTAAGTCTGTCCTTCACATTTAAAAAAAAAAATAGCCCCTCCTCTGCACAATTTTGAGTCTCAGACTGAAGCAACACTCCAGCCCACTTGCTCTGGACTTGCCACGTGAGATAGAAGCATTCTTCCTTGAAGTCAGATGGAAGCATCTCTGTGGCTGGAGCTTCATGACCAAACATGATTGCCCTGTTGGATGAGTCATACGACAGATTAAGTTCACTCATCCTCTGACCTTTCTGAGTTTTTCTTTATTCATGCTGTAGTTACCTGGAAGAATCTTTCCTTCTCTAAGTTCATTCTTGCTCAAGACCAAGGTCAAATTCTAGCTTTCTCTTTAAATCCTCCCTGGCTACCTCAGCCTGAGGAAATCTGTGTCCTCTGAGGCAGCTACTGTAAATAATGCCCATCCACGACTTGGTCTTGGCTCGTATCCTCCTCTTAGACCCTCTCTTGTCATTGGTCGGCACTGTTGTTTATTTCTTGGACGATTGCTTAACTTCTTACATGTTCACCTTTATCTCTTCAACTTGTCCACGAGGTCAGACTGTGCCAAGGGCCCACCACTGTCTTGCATAACAGATATCCACAGACATTCAGTACTTGCTGATAGGAACAGTAGGTAGGGCTGCTGGGAAACGGGAGGCCTAGTATAAGACTCGGGTATTTCTGAAGTCTTGACGGGCCTGGAAATCCTAGCCGTGGGAATAGCAGATGCAGGGAGGGTCTCAGGAGGCAGAGGTGGGTTCACCCCCCAGCTCTTAAACAAACATGAGCAAATTGTAGAGAAGGGGGAGGAGGGAGGAGTACGGAATCTCCTGCATGCTATTCTGTTTTCCTAAGGTAAGAGTCATTACTTAGCCATTACAACAGTCTTCTAATCTTACATTTTTAAAAGTATTTGTCCATACCTAAATTGGGTACAAGCCAGAGGTTCAGGGGATGAGAGGATTCACCAGAGACAGGGTGGGGAGCAGAACAGGCAGACTGACGGAAATACACTGCTGAGGGGAGCAGTGGGCCAGACAGGAGAGGTTTGCTGCGCCATGTAGGTTCCCTCCATGGCCAGGGATTGAACTCGTGCTACAGTGGTTGCCAATAACTTCATAGTGTGACTTAACCCTTTGCAGGGTTAAGACAGGGAGGCCCCAGTCTTCTAATATTAAAGCAATGAAGGAAATGCTAAAAAACTGAAGTAATGTTAATGGTGTACCATGCAGTTTTGGCAAAAGAAAGTTTTGGGGTGTTGTTCGCTTGTTCGCTTGTGCTGTGAGAACTTGGGAGACTTCAGTTGCCCTTAACTTCATTTTCTTATGTGTTCAGTGGAAACAGTATTGTTGAGAAAGAGAATGAAGTTAAAAATAACAGTCTGAAGGGACTCTCCAAGACTAAGGAGGCACTACATGGCCCAACAGAAGGTATGTTAAAAAGTTGTGATTAGAAGAATGACATCTAAGTTGATGCCTAAGAAACAAAGTGGAATTGGGAATGAAAGATGTTTGTAGAAGTTCCCAAGTTATTGACAGGTTACTTTCTGAAAGGTGTCTTAATTGGGGCTGCTTTAACACAACACTTAGACTAGGTGGCTTATAAACAACAGATTTATTTGTCAAAGTTCTGGAGGGCAGAAGTCTGAGATCAGGGTGACAGCAGGGTGGGGTTCTGGTGAATCTGGTGAATCTCTTCCAGATTGCAGATAGCTACCTTCTCTTGGTGTCCTCAAGTGGAATAACACTGGACAGTGCTCTGGGACCCCCTTTTCCAGGGCACTCCCCATTCATTTTTCTTTTACCCAAACTGCATGGCATAGGATTTGCCTGTTTTTCTCATGAGTGGGTTTCTAGTAAGAAGACCAGAGCTTGACTTGTGAAGATGGGGGCCCTTTTGGGAGCTCTGGTGGTGGGCGGGGAGGGAGGCTGGTGGAGAGGGCTGCTGCTGGTGCTGTTGAGAGTAGCGGAACCAAGAGCATCTTCCTTGACTGGGCCTGTGCCTTGGGGTGAGCATTGTCATTAGCAGTTTACCAATGTGATGCTGAATAATTTAGAAAGAACAAAAAGGCAGCCAAGGCTCCATGCGGTGCTTCATGTAAGAGCAATATGAAAACCACAGAACCTTGCCCTGTGTGAAATTTTACAACTTTTTCTAACGGTATATTTTATTTCTGAGCTGTTAGTTTAACCTAGACTGCACGTCCCCAGGGCAGCAGTGGCCTTTATGCTGAATACATAGGTTTCTACAAATGGTAATAAAGTGTTTTGTCTCACACATGGGTCCAGATAGCAGATGGGCTTGACTTTATTTTGGAGACTTGAACATGTAAATTATATATATTACTTAAAAAAATGGACAAAAAGTGCCTTAGGCACATTTGCTAATCTCCTGACTGTGTATTGTTGCATGTCTCAGCTGGGAAAGCAGGGAGAAGGGCTTCGGGAGGGTGATGGTTAATGCCAGATCAAATAGGATATGGGCTGGAGGACTGCAGGGAGGGAGGGGCTCTCCATGACCTGTTGTGAGGGTATCCAGTTCTGGTTCTCACAGCTTTTGTTTCCTACAAAATCTGTTGTGGATCGAGTCTTAGAGGTTGGGATAGTTGATAAATCATCTCTAGATTGAGTAGTATGGAGTAGAATGTGGAACTGAGAGAGGATGAGTAAAACAGATGAAGGGCCCTTTCCAGCCATACCATATGTCTCTTAAGTCTTATTTCAGGGGTCAGTGAATACCTTATACTTTATATTAGAACACACACACACACACACACAAATGTAGCCCATTCTCAGTGCCTAGGCACGGGGGTCTTGCCAGTGAAAGCCCGTAGTATGTTGCCTCCAATGCAGGGGCTGCTCAGTCACAGTCCTTGAATGTTTGGATTGTGAATGCCTGCAAGAGGGCCAAAGTAGAGGGAACTCTGTGCACCAGAGGGACGAGGGTGCCTTCGGCCTTTGTTCACAGCCCTAGCTGGGGTCTGCTGGCCGGGGTGGCAGTCACTGGAATATGCAGTTAACGCACGTAAGTCTTGAATAGCCTTTCTAGGGAGCCCTTCCTTTAAACATTTTTTAGCATTTATATTCACTTAAAAGATTGAGACCATTGATCTGGTACATGCATTCGAGATTGGAGTACTTTCCAAATGAAATAAAAATTGATATCCAAGTTGGTGATCTTCATAAAATAAAATGGTATGTGCCTGTGCTTGGTTTCACTAAAGATGGAAATGTAGGTAATATCCGGGGGATTTGAGGAGAGGAGGATCGTAGTGCCTCCCAGAAATCATATTCTGAGTCCCTGTTCATGTATAGTCATGATTCTATAACTTAATTCTCCTGAAGAGGAATCTTAGCAAATCAAAACTCTGAACTGTTGAGCAGCTTTTTTGTGAAGCTGGGGATGAGAAGTGGGATGAAAAAAGGAAATCTTATTTTGTGTACACTGTAGCTTACGTACTTGTTTTTTACAACGAACCTGTAATGTTTCAAATAAAGTCCTACTAAATTAGAGAAAATGCTTTAAGCACTACCCTAATACCCTAGAATTGAGACATATTAGGTTAGTTATATTAAAATCTGAAGTTCAGACAAAAGAGTTGACAAATTTGCTTGTGAAAGTCTTTTCTGGTCTTGATGAAAAACATGCAGCACGGATCATGTCCATTTCAGAGATAATTTGGATTTCCGTTACCAATATTCAGGGCTGAGAATGCTTGCCGTTTCAGGTAGTATTTGGGGACACAGCCAGGGCAGTCACCCTGTACTTGTATCGTGGCTGTGATTCCCCATCAGTCAGGAGCACACACTGGAGGTTCTGTTGGAACATGAGGCCTGTTCCAAAGCTGGGGTGTGTGCTTGGAAGACAGGCATGGTGTGCTCGTGGGTAACTGGCATGAGCGATGACTCCTCTGGTGACTGATAAGAGGAGGACAGGGACAGTTATTGTCCGAGTTTAAATGTCAGCTTGACTGTTGATGCATATTCAGAGCTTGGGGTGCAGGAGAGTATCCACCAGCTTTGTAGCAGAGGGAACCACCCCCCAGGCAGCCTTGTTCCTGAGTAGACGGGCCCTGGGAGGAGTCTCTGGCTCGCCCTCATTTCCCGTAGGGTTGTTTGAATCAGCAGAGTTCTGGTAGATGTGTCTCCTTCTGAGTTAGCTTTTGAAATCTGCAAGCCTGGTTTGCACAACCAGGTGTCAGAACTGGTTGTCTGGTGACCTCCCTGCTAGGTGGGGATCGTGCCCAAAATACCTGAGACTTCCAACACCTGCTAGATAACTGGTGTGCCGTGGACCTCCTGGCAGAGGGAGGCATGGACTTTCCACAGAGCCATCTACGATTTGTGATAACTCGTCAGCACTCCGTTGCCTCCCGTTCCTATCATTTCTTAACCCAGCAGGAAGATTTTATACTCTCCATGCTTGATAGAAACTCACTTTTAAAAAATGAGGTCAATTCCAAAATCTTGGTGTTAATTAAACTGATGTAATTCCAGAGGCACCATTATACACTTAGTGTATAATGTGTGTGTGAAGACCTTATCAAAGGGACATGTCTCTTTAATGAAAGTGCTGCTAAAAGGGGGAAGGGGAAGTGTTTCATCTGTGAGTAAAGCTCTGTGATTTCTCAGTACTCCCATGGCTAGCAAGGATGTTGCACTTTGTTGGAAGAACATACCGCCCGTCACATGTGAGTGAACGTATGCTTGTGTTCTAAAATGAGAGGCAAGTAACCACTACGGACAGATCACTGAAGAGTGATGGGAAATGTGCTGTGTGTGTGTGTGTGTGCGTGTGCGGGCGCGCGCTGGGGGGTGGCGAGTCTCCTGTCAGTCTGAGCTCAAAAGTGGGTTTGGCTGGGCCTGTGGTCTTTGCTTCTACCTGAGCACACGTTGTCTACCTTGTCCAAAACTTGCGACTGTCACCTCCAACCACCCCCTGGTTTTAGGCAGAAGACATATGCTCGGTTCTTTGAATTTTTCCTTGCCTGGACTGCTACACCTCCAATAGCTTCAACTATTTTGTGATACTATTTCTGTTAAAAATAGTAAGATTCTGCCCCTGCCTGCACAGCTAAAAGAGGAAGTTTATAGAGTTGTGGAGGCATATTAGAGGTCATCTGGTCTACCTTTAGGGATGTCAGAGCAAATAAGGGTTTGCATTGCAGTCAGCCACCTCAGGTGGGCAGAGGGTGGCCTGGAGGCCAGGCTTGGGGGAGAAGGGCAGGTGGTCCCTGGACAGCCCTCACTGCTCCTGGCTGGCGAGTTGCCTGAGCACTGCTGGAGCAAGCTGCTGTTGCCAGCTGGCTTTGGAGGAGCTGCTCACAGACCTGTGACTGTTTTTGTTGGGGACTCATGAGGAGACCTATCAGAAATGCCAGCAGAAAGTTCCCACAGTATCAGGCACCTGGGCTGCTGGCAGTGCCCGAAGGCAGTGAAATGAGATAGGAGCAGAAACCAAGATTAAGTGCCCCAGGAGAGCCTTGCGCTGTTTCTGCCTAGGGCCCTGCCAGGGCTTCCCCTTCTCCCTTAATGGGCAGACTGAAAAGTAAAGTGGCAATGAAGGCTGCTGTGGTGGGGAAACCTGCGCATGAATGGGACTTCTGTTTGCTAGTTTGGGCAGCAGACGGCACCCTGCCCTGCTGTGTTTGCTGTCTCCCCGGGGCCCCATGAGGCTGCACGGAGCAGTGTTGTGCATTATAGGAAGATAGGTCTTCAAAGGCAGAGCGTCTTTTGTGGAAAGGCTGATCTCATTAGTAGATCAGCAGTCTTTCCGGATTGTTTAACCACATATTAGGCATGCTTCTGCTGTCCTGAACGCATGGTGTCCAAAACTGGGCACAGGGATTCCTATTTTGAGAGGTGATGACTTGTCAGCAACATGCAAGCGTTTGGCAGGGACATGCTTGGGGTGGGCCCTGAGGGGCGTGTTCGGAAGGTGGTTTTCCTTTCCAGTTGCCTTTGGGGAATGTTTGTGTGCAGAAATAAACTTTAGAACTGAATTCAGAGAATGCTTGGGCAAACAGAACAGTGTTAGAAAGGGCCCTTTTCCTTTGAGGTGGAAGGAAGCAAAGAAGAATTTGAGAAGGCAGTGAGCAGTGACCACATTGCATGTGGTCATTTCCATAGAGCAAACAGAAAAAGATGACAAACCAGTTTAGCAAAAAGCTGCTGGCCCTGCCCTTGGCTCAGTTCCTTAGCCTCCAGACTTCCTGAATTTGGGGGTATATTTGAATTCGAAGAAAACAAGCTCCAACTGTTTTTCCACTGGAAACCTCCTCTTTCTGTCTTTGGTCTACACTGGGGGGTGGTCCTGCCCTAAGAGCTGTTTGACCTCCCCAGCTCAGCCTTGAACTGTGTAAGTGGAAGTTCACCAGGTGTCACTGAGGTTCTGCAGGTGCAGCAGGCTGGGCGCAAGGGCTTCTCTACAGGCTGATCATCTGAGCGGGAGGTAGAAGATAGTAAGAGCAACTCTCACGCTCCTGGAAATACCTGCCATATTGGTGTCTTTCCGAGAGTCCCATCTGTACCAATGATCAGTCACACAGTTGAATGTTGAGGTATGTTTGGGGGGCGGGCAAGAAAAGAAGGGGAGAGGGAGGATCTTCTTTGCTCAGTGTGAGTTAAACCCTTTTTCTTAGCCACATTGTGAGTGTCTCAAGAAGGTAACCATGATTCAGCCCAGTGCTTTCTGCCCAAGCCCCTACTAGTGAGTCTTGTCTGTGTAGGTACATAGGTCAACTGAAGACTGTCTTGAGAAAGGCCAAGGTGATGAGGGACGCAGGAAGCCAGAACCTGTGAAAAATGATCAAAATGTTTCAGGGGCTCTTCCTGGAGGAAAGGAGGAGTTTAGAACTGGCTGGTGTTGCTAGTGGGATGGGCGTGGGGTGTGGTCACTGTCTGCGAGTAGTTTTGAGCTGAATAAGGAATCCAGGATGAATGGGAAGAGGCTGGGAGGCCTAATGTTACTGAAGATTTACCTGGTGCCAGGTTTGAAGTCACAATTATGATTAGTGGGTGAAAGTCTCAGAGAGAGAGATTCCAGCCCAATCTAAGGACGTATCTCTGAGATGACTGGAATGTTTGGCTGAACTGCTCCTGCGAGCTGCTGCTATGCGAGGTATTCAAACGGGAGCTGACTGACCTTCTGTGGACATGCTTGCTCCATGGCTTACAGGACCACCTTTCCTGAAGCAGTCCTTTGAGGGGATTAAAAATGTTGGAATGGTGGTGGTGGTCTCTGCAATTAAGTAAATATTAACTTATTTGTAGATTCTCTTCTAGGGAACAGGGTTGCCCCTGAAGAACTACTTGTAAGACCCCTTGCAATGCTGAGGTCCAATGGCTGTGGCCTCTGAAGGTAGTTAGAGAGCTTATGCCAGCCTCACCTTCTGGAGCTGACTGACACACAATACTAAACACAGTATAGAAAGCCACTCACATAAAGCAGAAGAGTCAGGAGAGGCCTCACTTTGGGTAATGCCAAGTTAAGGCTGGCAATGTGTCAGTGGTGGATCCCATTCCTGCTTCTACTGCTATGTACACATTGGATGTGCATGCCAGACGGTTTGTCCTTAACTGGGAAGTGTTGATCTTGGCAGGCTGCTTGTTAAAAGGCGGTGGTCCTGTGACCGTGAGGGGGAGCCATTCTTGCTCCTGCCCCTGCTCCCTGGAGATGCAGGGGATCCCTGGGGATTCATTTTGTGGCTCTCCAAAATCCAGCTTCATTCCATGCATCATGCTTCCCCTCGTTCTGCAAGAGTGCGTGAGTGTGGAGCAGAAGAGTTCTTGCATGTAAAGCTCAGTCTTGAATAGGGCAGCAGCAGCATGAATACTGCCAGAGAGAATATGCAGTAGAAGATAAGTGAGTGCTAAAGAGGATGCAGAACATGCAAGAACTCTTCTGCTCCACACTCACGCACTCTTGCAGAACGAGGGGAAGCATGATGCAGTGGCCCTGGTGATTTTGGATGTTTTAAATGGTAGGGCTTGGAAGACCTTGAACAAATAAGACAGTGGGAGAAGGGATGATAACATTGAGAAACTGAGGAGCAACATAAAGGCCTGGAGACAGAAGACAGAGGATTTCCTTGGAGTAGAATGTTTCTGTTGGGACACTTGGGAGAGAAGTCTGGTTAGGTGGAAACTGAGATAGAGGCCGAGGAACAGGGAACTGATGTGATGTGGGTGAAGAGAGGAAGCCAGGTAAGGATGATGGGGTGGGGGCTTGTGAGCGAAGCCAGAAGCAGTGGCCCCACTGCTGCCCAGGTGGGTGATGTGGGATGTCACTCAGCTTCTCCCAGTATGAGCTTCTTGGCTTGTCAGTTTGCGCCCAGCCGTCGAAGATGGTTGTGAGGGTCAAAGGGCCTCATGAAAGTCACCTGGGAAATGTCAGGAGTTGGAAAGCCAAACATTTTCTGCAGGGATTAAAATTAATGCATATCAGTAAGAAAGTGGAGGAAGGGGGGAAGCATGTCACACCCAGAATTTTACTTCATTTCTTTGGAGGCCTTTCTAAAGACCAGGGGAGGTAGCCCTGGGTTCGGTTAACCTGACTTTGAGGATTACTCCGAGTCTTCTCAACTAAGGTCTGCTTATTTTCAGAAACAACTGACAGCTGTAGACAAACCTGTCTGACTTCTTTCAGAGTCTGCCGATGGTAATGAGTTTAAGCCTGTGTCTCATGGTTGTTAGTCTTCATGCATGACAGAAGCTGGAGAATTTACAGTGCTTTGTCTGGCCAACTCCCTTTTGGAAATGTCCATTAACATAGACGTCATGGTGCGGTGGTAATACATGGAACTTTGTTTAATGGGGAGATGTCGTGGTGATTCATCTGTGGTCATTCTCATGCCGCCATCACTACTCAACAGGTTCTTCTTGTGCCAAAAGGCCGATAGCCACAGCTCCTTCCACAGAACACTGGGGGTGGGGAGACAGTGGTCAAAGGTGTGAGGTTTGGAGTTGGGGAATTGGCTTTCCCTTTTTACTACTTTCAGCAGTGGGCTCTGACCTTGGGCAAACCACATTGCCTCCTTGAGCCTTCAGACTTTCCCTTGAACATGAGGATTTTGGACCAGATGCTCTTGGGCAGTCTTCCCAGGTTCTTCTGCGGAGCAGCTTATGCTCTATGATTAGGCAGGCGGCTTTAATTAATCACCTGCCACCTCAGCAGGAACATAGGGCTTGCCTGGGCCATGGGATTGGTGGGCTGTGCTTTCCAGAGGGCCTGAAAATTGAACCACTGTGTAGTGGATTAATCTTCAGCTGAGGATTTGTGGTCCAGAGAGGATTTCCTTTTTTTTTTTTTAAAGATTTATTTATTTATGCACACAAGAGCTGGGGTACAGGCCAGAGACCAGGGAGGTGAGAGGAGTCACCAGAGACAGTGGGGAGCAGAACAGGCAAATGGACTGAAATACACTGCTGAGGGGAGCAGTGGGCAAGACAGGAGAGGTCTGCCGCGCCATGTGGGTCCCCTCCCTGGCGGGCAGCAGGGATCGAACTCGTGCTGCAGTGGCTGCTGTTTGCTTCGTAGTGCGTTGCTTAACCCACTGTGCCACCAGGGAGGCCCCTAGAGAGGATTTCCTTTTTATGACACCTCAGCACTCTTGTTCATACAATTCTCCATCCAGTTTGTACGCTTATCGTGCCTCCAACCTTCTCTGATGAGAGGCAAGGGAGGGAGGTTCTGAGCTGGGTGGGGTTTCCCTGGGGCATGGCTTTCCAGGTTGCTCTGTATCCTTGTCGCTGGCAGGTAGGCCGAGGAAGCTGGAACCCAAAGAAACTCTCCCGAAGAAACTGGGCAGATGCCCACGATGCCAAGTGACCACATCAGATAGCTGATCTTGCTCACAAACCTTTGAAAATAAAAGTACATGCTCCAGAGTCCCCAGAGGCCCTGCTATATATAATCCAATCTTAGCTCTGCGCCAGCCTTTTCTCAAATCTGGGTTTTTAGAAGAAGGGAAACTGTTGAAACGTGTTGAGTTTTTTACTAGAATCAAGCATTTCCCCTGCATTATTTAATTTGCATGACAGTGTGTTGGAGTTATCCCAATTTTACAAGTGGTGGAATCTATTTATTTATGATGGTGAAAATTTTCTTTTATTGGACTTGGCAATGTATATGTAACTACGGCAGTGAAAAATAAGCTAAGTCAGCAAATACAGTATAAAAAAATAGTAAATTAATACGTTAAGGCACATGCCTTTATTTTTTATTTTTGCAAAAAGCAAGAAGAAACACTTGCAAAAAAGTAAGCCCTTGAGGTTCAGAGTGATTTGCACACAGATAGTTGGGCTGATATCGTCGCAACACAGAGTCCATATCTAAGACTGGACCTGTTATCCAGGGAGGTTTTGGTAATGGAATCTCAGGATCATGGTCTGTGACTTAAGAACCCCTTACAGGGGGATGAGGCCCAGAATGACTCAGGGGCTGCATCAAGGTGGTGCCTTCCCCTACATGGTCATGCACTGGAAGAACCAATGGAGGCACAGTTGATGCTGGGTCATAGAGTGATGGAAATTCTTCACCCTTGGAACATCAGGCTCATGTGCTGTTACAGGACGTCCTGAACTAGGACACTTTGGAACACTTATTTTCTTGAGTGGGAGTGAGGGAATTAGAAGAATAAGGCAAAAGCAAAACTGATCCCTGGAGAAAAGGAAGTCAAGGTCTCCCTGCGTCATGTTCCATGAAGGCCAGGCGCTGTTCTTAGAGTTGGTGTCTCAGGAGGCATCCCCCTAAAAGCTGAGCTTGTAAAATGACTTTAAAGTCTGATGCATACTTGGTAATCTTAGGGGCTGAGGCCAGTGTCCTCCATATATTAGAAAGCACCTGAAGGAGGGTGTGCAGCAACAACGGTTCATATATGGAACAATATAAAGTTCCATATAACTTTATGTCTTAGGTTATGTGCTGTGGCTTCCTCTGCCCCATTTTCACCTCTGTCAATGCTGGTGAATTGGCAGCTCTCCTCCCAAGACTGCCTGCCTGTGACTGTGCAGGTACCTGTCCTTTTACTTTTGATTTACTTTTTAAAAAGATTTACTTATGCATACAAGAGCTGGGGTGCAGGCCATAGGTGTGGGGGGTGGGGTGATGGTGGTAAGATAACTCAGCAGAGCAGAGTAGGGAGCAGAACAGGCAGATCTGCTGAAATGCACTGCTGCAGGGAGCAGCAGGCCAGACAGGAGCTGTCTGCTGTGCCATGTGTGGGTCAACTTCCTGGCTGGAGGTGGGACTCAGTCCTTCACAGTAGTAGCACTTTAACCACTAGGCCACCAGGGAGACCCCTAAACCAGTCCTTTTAAAATGTGTATTTTGGGGCCTCCCTGGTGGCGCAGTGGGTTAAGCAACGCACTATGAAGCAAACCGCAGTCACTGCAGCATGAGTTCGATCCCTGCCACTAACCAGGGAGGGGACCCACATGGCGCGGCAGACCTCTCCTGCTGTGCCCGCTGCTCCCTTCAGCAGTGTACTTCTGTTGATCTGCCTGTTCTGCTCCCTGCTCTCTGTGGTGAATCCTCTCACCCCCCACACCTCTGGCCTATACCCCAGTGCTTGTATGCATAAATAAAAATAAATCTTAAAAAAAATAAAATGTGTATTTTAAAATGCTGGTAAAGGTTTCAGCCTCTTGTCTACCTCATAGATTCCCAGGGTTTTGCAACATAGTTACTGAGCTCCTTGTGAAGCAGATACCTTATTATTGTGTGTTCCTGCATCAGTGGCTGTGCCAAACATAGAATAAGGGGCAGAGTAAGGACTTTTTATAAAGTTTCTTATCCTCTGGGGAGATAAAATACACAAAGACAGTACTATATGCACAGTGCTATGCGAGAGACCTGCATGAGGACTCTTTCAAAGGGTAACTCCATGGATTATGTCAGGGAGGACTTTCTGGAGGAGGTGACACTTAAATGGAGAGTGAGAGGATGAGGTAACTAGGTAGACAAGGGAAGAGTGTGTATAGAAGCATGAGAAACCAGCGTGTATACTGGGAACTGGTAATAGTTCAAAGTCCAGAGGCTGGGTTGTGGTGTTTGGGGTTGGGGGCGGTCACCAAATGGTAACCCATGAGGTGGGTGAGGTGGTTGGCCCAGGATCAAGAAGGACCTTGTGTGCTACCTTAAGATGTCTGCATTTACCAGAAACAATGGGAGCTATAAAGGGATGCTCATCACTAGAATGTAAGGTCCGTGGGTATGGGGCAGCATGTGTTGGGTTGAAGGCTGTAACCTGAGGGCCCATCTGTGCCTAGTGAAGACTGAGTGAATGAAGCTAATCAACCTTGTGTGTCTGACAGACCCATGTGCTCTGTGAGGGGTGGATTGGAGGTGGGCATATAGGAGCAGGAGTGCCTCCTAATCGGGTGATCATTGCAGCAATTCAGGTGACTCAGGAAAGGGCAGTAGTAGTGGTTAGGGGTGTTACCTGCTTTGAGAGGTTCCAGGAAGACTTACATGCTCATTGGGTGTGGCAGATGGAGGGAAGGAGCTGAGGACAGCTCCCTGGATTTTGTCTTGGACTCTTGAAGGAGGGAACCCACCCAGCAAGGTGAAGAGGAGGGGAGAGTGGTGAGTTCTGGTAGGGACATGCTGGCTTGAGCAGTCTCTGTAACAGCTGGCGATAGAAATCTGTAAGTCTTTGGATCTGCAGTTCTAGAGCCAAGAAGACATTCCAGATTGGAAATAGGGTGTTAGCGGGTCCCTAGGGGTCAAGTATAATGGAAATGGAAGCTGTCTGTGAGCCATTACTTTCCTAAGCATAGGAGACAAAATGGACTCCTGTGGACTCCCCAGTGGACTCCTGTGAAGTGACGGTGCTGAGGGGCCGGAGAGTGGGGGTGCCAGTGGGGAGTAGAACAAAGTCTGCGCCTTCTCTTTTCCCACTAACACTTTCCCCAGAAGTAGCTGCAGAAAACATTTTTCCCTGTATCCTTCCAGATGTTCTGTGTGCTTAAACAAGCCTAAATATGTATGCTTTTTATTTTTACCCAGATGGAGTTGACTTTTATAACATCCTCTTCAATTCTAAAGAGTCCATGATTCATATAGAAAAACATTTAAAGAGATGCCGTGAAAATACAGGTTGAATCTTAAGGCTGAATTAATCAAATATAACAACCCTTGGTGAAATTACAGAATTTAAAATAGTTTATCCAAAAGAGCAAGGACTTGATTACCTGGTGGTGGTCTTTACATGTGAGCTCAGGGTGGAGAGCATAGCCCTCCCCTGCCTGTTTCCTTCCTACCTGCTCTTCCCATTGACTTGCTGGTTTCTTCGCTGAGCTTGCCAGATGAGCCCCATCTCCTGGAGGCCTGACCCTACGTGACCTGGGCGTGTGGACTCCAGAGGCAGCGAGCACGGCTGAAGGCAGGGCTCCAGGTGTGCTTGCTTCTAGCCAGTATACACCTGCAGGGAGAGGACTTCCCAGAGTCTCCTTCCTCTCTGGCTGTGTGACCTTGGCAGGTGCCTTGACTTCCCTGGGCTTCAGTTTCCCTGTCTGAGTGCGGGCCTCGGCGTGAGCGCTCCAGGATTGCGTCTGGCACAGATCCTTGGTGACACATGATGCCAGCAGGCCCATCTCCCTGGGGTTCGAGAAGGGACAGTAGGATATGAAGGTACACGGGGAGTGTAAGCTGTGTACTTTCCCTAAAAATACATAGCAAAATTGGGCTATTGTCTTAGTCTTCTTTTTTACCTTCCAGGGGAGTGGTAGGGTCATTGGGATATTGAGAAGAACTGCTCCTTTAATTCAAAACAAAACAGAATATTTTTAAAAAACAGAAAGAATCATGCAGAAAGCGTTTCCTGAAGTGCATCGGTTTTTGGTAAATGGTTTCTTCCATCAATGTCACAGGCACCAGTGAAGGCCAACAGTGTAACGACTTTGCAGATTTAATTACACTGGCTTTTGAGTTTCTAAAACACCACCTTAGTGGAAAACCGTCCTTTTGTTGTTGATGATACACACCTCGGTAGCCTTCAAAGGCCAGTTTCCCCTCCACAGTGTTCTTTTCTGGGATCCTCAATGGTCAGTTCAGTTCCCACCTTTTAGGACTTTGGGCCAAAGTGGATAATCTTTTTAGAGATTTTGTTGTTGGTGGAATACATTTTTCTTTTAATTAATTATATCTTTGACATCAATTGTAGTCCCCATGGAGTTCCCACCACCATTTCACCCGTGCACCCTCACCTCAGTCCCTGTGCTCTTTCTGCCTTCGTCCCTGTCCACCCCCCACCCCCCAAAGTGCTTTTGATTTGTCTTTGTCTTTTTGTTCTTGTTGTGTTGTGATTTTTTTTTATTATTACTGTTCTTTTCCTTGAGCCCTTTTTTGGTTCCTTTATATTCCTCCTAAAAGTGAAACCATCAATATTTTCCTCTTGCCTTCTCATTTCACTGAGCATCATCCCTTCCAGCTCCACCCATGTATCTACAAATGACTCCAGTTTATCTTTTTTGATTGCTGAATAATAGTCCATTGTGTATATGGACCACATGTTCTTGATCCCGTCGTCTATTTTTGGCATTTGGGTTATTTTCAAGTCTTACCAATTATAAATAGTGCTGGAATAAACATAGGGGTGCAGGTATTCTTTTGGATCACTGTTTTTGTGTCCTTTGGGTAGCGCCCTAGGAATAGAATTGCTGGGTCATATGGTAGCTCTATTTTTAGTAGACTGAAAATACATTTTTTTAAGCTAGTGGAAATGTTCTGATGAATGAAATACATTTTTTTAAAGCTTTATTTATTTATGTGTACAAGAGCTAGGGTACAGGCCAGAGTCGCGGGAGGGGAAAGGATGCACCAGAGACACTAGTGGGGAGCAGAACAGGCAGATGGACTGAAATGCACTGCTGAGGGAAGCAGCAGGCGAGGCAGGAGAGGTCTTCTGCGCCTTGTGGGTCCCCTCCCTGGCCGGGGGCAGGGATCGAACTGGTGCTGCAGTGGCTGTGGTCTGCTTCATAGTGCGTTGCTTAACCCACTGCGCCACCAGGGAGGCCTGAATGAAATACATTTTATTTTATTTATTTTTTTAAAGATTTATTTATTTATGCATACAAGAGCTGGGGTACAGGCCAGAGTCGCAGGAGGTGAGAGGATTCACCAGACAGTGGGGAGCAGAACAGGCAGACTGAAACACACTGTGGAGGGCAGCAGTGGGCGAGGCAGAAGTCCGCTCTGCTACATGGCCGGCGGCAGGGATCGAACTCTTGCTGCAGTTCGCTTCATAGTGCGTTGCCCAACCCACTGCAGCACCAGGGAGGCCAGGGGATGATCTTGAGACATGGCTGTGCTTAAAACTTTAAAAGAGGCAGGTCACTCACCAGTTGCTCTGATGTTTATTTGCTACTATGATGCATATGTGTAGCTCTGGGGAGTTTCTTTCAGAAGCTTCTCTTTCGTATTTGAAGTTTGTTTTTATCAAGGTAACATTGGTTTAAAATACTGCCATTTAGGGGTCTGGGTTCACGCCTTCTGGAGCGTCTGTTGCCACACCTCATCCACTGCCAGTGCACCCATAATCCTCCACCTTGCCACTGGTCCTCTCTCCCCACTGCTGACACCCAGCCCTGCTGCTCTGGTAGCCTCTATTCTGCAGTCAGATTCCAAGGGCAGTTTTGGGGCTGTGTTTTTCTGGTCCTTGTTTTTCTTTTATTCCATAAAAGAGTGAATTTGTCCTTTTGCCTTCAGAAGTATTTGCCTTTGTCTTTCCTTCGGATGTTTTCTTGAAATTTCGTTTTTATTTCTGGGGTTACATTTTTGCTCTTGTGTATGTGAACATGTTCTCACCCTCCACCAAACCACCCATGCCAATACCCCCATTCCTTCTCTCCCCCACTCCCTCAGAAAAATTTTGTATTTTCTACTTGGTCCTGTTTGTGGGTGAAGAGTGTAAAGGGAACGTCATGAGGACTGGAGTTCCCAGTACAGCTGTGCCTCCCACAGCTTCCCACCCGGAACAAAGCCTTGGGATGAGCAGGTGGCACTGTCAGGCTGGAGCTCCCGGTCTGAAAACCTGCTGTGTGCTCAGCCCCCAGCGAGATCTCCACAGGGCAGTGAAAGGGCCAAGCGTGCCGTGCCCATCACCATGGCCACACCCGTCACCGCGGCCGGCCGCAGGTTCTCTGTTGCTCGTGAAGGTGACTCCCCACTGTCTGCACTTGCAGATGCCCCCTAAACCCGTCAGTGGCTAATGTTACAGGACTTGTTCATTCTTTATTCCCAACTTCTATGTATCCACATAAATATTGGCATAGTTGAGTTTGGGGGCCTGGAATCCTCAGCCCCAGGCAGGTCCTCTTCTGCGGTGCCTCTGCAGGGCTGTTGTCAGCCAGGTCTTGTGTGACCACTCCCGGCTGCAGGAGACTGAGTGAGCCCTTGAGATACTCAGTGTTAGAAGGGGCCTCTTACGGACTCAGGGGCTCTTCCCCAGAGATTGGAGAAAGCCCCTTGTGTTCTACAGGATCACCCTAAAGATGTTTGTGGACAGACAACATGATCTCCCCGGGTCCTGAACAAGTTCGTCCAGTGTCCTCCACTGTGGCTCATTGGGCTGACCATTCTCTACCCTCTTCTCCAGAGTACTCACTGGCTTATTGCCAACTACCTGCTCAATGTGCAGTGCTCAGGGCCAGGTCCTGGCCTTGACGGATTGAAGGATGGAAGGTAAAACTAATAGAAACATTGCATGCTTCCATTTAGGGTAAGGCGATTTCAATAATGCAAGCACTGAATTCCCCTTGGCTGGACAGAGCCTGTGAAGAAATGATGGGGTTGTAGTTAAGTTGGTAGTTGGTAATTTATCAGGAGTTTTTGATTCATTCTTTCCCATTCTTGAAGAGACATTTTCTCCTCATAAGTCTTTTGGCACTTGGCTCCACTTCGACTTCTGATATAAACTAGCGTGATGATGTTGTGGTTTCACAGGGTAAATGAGTACATTTGGCTTTACAGGGTGAGGCAGATCTGAGCGCACCTTGTTGTTGACTGTTGGACTCGGGTTACCCTTTAAGCTCTTCGTATAACTCTGGTCATTGAGTTGCCCCATGTTGGCATGGTCTCGTGGGTGTGAGAGGCTCCTAATCTGTGGTGGGACTTTGCACCCCTGGCACTGACACTGCAAAGCAAGGCAGGCATGTGAAACTGGAATGTTCATTCCTGCAACCATTTCACCTTATTGAACTCAGAAAACATCCCTTTATATTGGTTGTAGTTCCCCATCAGAACTTCTGCATCCTCTGTCAGGGACGAGGATGAGGAGATTGCCACACTGACTGGGAAATGGATGTGGCAGCAGTTTGTCTGCTCCCTGATGTCTGGGCCTCTTCTCTGAACACCTGGTAGAAACACACTTCTTACCCGGTCGGCCTGGGACAGGACCACAGGTTTTCAATTGGTTGAAGGAAATGAGAGTGTGAGCTTTTAGAAGGCACATGTGCTGCCACATTCTCCCTCCTCTCTGCTGTGGTGACTGGCAATGTTCAGGTTGGAGCTGCCCCATCAACCTGAATTCAGAGTGGGGCTGAGCAGAGCAGAGGCCCCAGACATCCCCTGGTGGACTTAGGCAGAGGTGGGATTGTGGGTGGTTTGTAAGTGTAGCGGAGCCTTCTATCCTGATGTGTGCGTTCGGCTAGCAGGCTTCTAGGTTAGCTTCCAAAAAGGTGGAATCACAAAGTTCCACCAAAGAAGAACAGCAAACTAAGTGTCACTGGTCCTGGAGCAACACAGATTTCCCATGGAGAAACTGTCTTTTTTCTTCTCTTCTTGAAAGAAAGCCATACTTACTTTCATTAGAACTCTCAGAGAAGATTCTCTTTTCCTCACTGCCATCCCTACAGCCTTTTAGCTTTCTTCCATCTTAACCTCAGAAGTGTCACTTCATTTAGTGCCCACTAGTTTAAGTATTTTTGCTTTGCTGAATCATCTACCATGTATACACTGTTTCTGTCATTCTAACTTGCTTTACTACACAAAATTCCCTTGAACAACTCCATTTTGCTGTAAATGGCAACATTTCATCTTTTCTTATGGCTGAATAATCTGTTATATGGTTATGCTACATATTTTTAATCTAATTCTCTATCAGTGGGCACTTGGGGTTGTTTCCATGTCCTAGCTATTGTGTATAATGCTTCAGTAAACATTGTAGAGCATACAGTTCTTTGAATTGGTGGTTTCTTGGTCTTTGAATAGATGTTTAAGAGTGGGATTGCTGGGTCATAGGGTATCCCCATTTTTGAAGGTGACATCACTTTCCAAAATGGCTGCCCCCAGTTTATCTTCCCACCAGCAGTGTAAGAGGGTTCTCCTTCCCTGCATGCTCTCCAGAACTTGTTGTTGGGGTCTTTTTTAATATATGCCATTCTCACTGGTGGGAGATGATATCTTATTGTGGTTTTGAACAGCATCTCCATTGTCGACAATGGTGTCTTTGTCTTATACCTCCTCTTTTTTTTTTTTTTTAAAGATTTATTTATTTATGCACACAAGCGCTGGGGTACAGGCCAGAGTAGTGGGAGGTGAGAGGATTCACCAGACAGTGGGGAGCAGAACAGGCAGACTGACCGAAACACAGTGCTGAGGGGAGCAGCGGGTGAGGCAGGAGAGGTCTGCTGCACTATGTGGGTCCCCTCCCTGGCCGACGGCAGGGATCGAACTCGTGCTGCAGTGGCTGTGGTCTGCCCCATAGTGTGTTGCCTAACCCACTGCGCTACCAGGGAGGCCCTTATACCTCCTCTTTAAGGGAAAGTTTTTAGTTTTTCACCATTAAGTATTTTGTTGACTGTAAGTTGTGCTGTGCCATTTATTGTGTTAGGTTCTTTTTTTGCCCATCTTGTTTATCATTTTTATCATAAAGAGGACTGAATCTTATCAAATGCTTTGTCTGCATCTATTGATATTATCATCTTTTCTTTTGTTGATGTAATGTGTTATATTGATTCTATGTGTATTAAACTATCCTTACATCCCTGGAACAAATCATACTTCATCATGATGTATAATTCTTATCATGTGCTGTTGAATTTGATTTTGCTGGTATTTTGTTGAATATGTTTACATCAGTATCAGGGATATTGGTCTGTAGTCTTATTTTTTTGTGCTCTTTTTGTCTGGTTTTGGTATTAGGGTAACGTTAGCATTATAAAATATATTAGGGAGCACTCCCTCTTCTTGGATTTTTAAAAACAAGTTGATCTAGAGATCTGGCCTTTGTCATGGGTAATACTGTGACTAGGTAGGGCTGGCCATTCTAGATAGACCCAACAGTGTGATTTTGGTGGGGACTCTGGGAAGGCCCACAGGTGCTGGAGAATAGCTCAGTCATGTAAATAGTTGTCTGGGAAAAACACCATTTTCCTTACTCTCACATTATCGTCATACTCATCAGTTTAGACCCTAGCTAAACAGGTTTTGTTCCCGGTGCTCATCAATTCTAGATATCAGTTGCATGACCTACAGACAGTTCAGTTCCCTTCTGACACTATACCCATGGTGTTAGTGTAAGAACCCACACGTTTATACATGGGCTTCTTAAGCCTGCTCCCCACTTGAGACGGCGGCCACAGTGCCAGTTTGTCACCCAAACATTGGACCAACTATCTATATACTGGATTTCCATGAGCCCCCTTCCTTGGCTTGTTAGGACTCACAGAACTCAGGAATACACTTAAATTTATTGGTTTATTAGAAAAGATATAATAAAAGATACATGAACAACCATATGAAAAGAAATAGAATGAGACCTGCGCTATCCATCGATCAGGAGCTTCTGTCCTAACAGAGCTGAGAGCACATCACCCTTACGGCACATACGGGTATTCATCATTCTCGAAGTTCTTTGGAGCCTATACTTGAGGCAGGGATTTTTACTGAAGCCTCATCATGTAGGTGTAAGTCAACTTCTAGCTCCTCTCCTTTCTCCAGAGAATAGGGAATGGGGCTGAAAATTGCAAGTTTTTAATCATGGCTTGGTTTTTCTGGTTGCCAAACCTTATCCTAAGAGTCATCTTCCTGGTGTCCCCCTGAGAGTCACCTTCCTTGAACAAAGATGCTCCTGTCACCCAGAAAATGCCAAGGGATTTTTGGAGCTCTGTGTCAGACACTCCTGTGAAAATTTCAAGTGTTGTAGGAACTCCGTTTCAGCAACCAGGGTCAAAGGCCAATTATTAGCAGGAATTAGAGCAGAAACCCTGTATGTTTTAATTACTTCACAGCAATCAGTCATGCTTCTATAATGAGCCACCAGAAAAATTCTGAATCCCAGAGGGTTGGGTAAACCTCGCTGGCTGACAGTGCACTGTGTGTTTCCCTATACATGAGTGCAGGAATGCAGATGGCTTTTCTCTGCATTCTGCCCCACGTCTCTCTTTGTCTGATCCTAATCTCTTTCCTTTTCCTATAACTGTAACAGTGAGGAGAGACGCTTTCAGTGAGCTTTTCTAGAGAATCATTGA
The DNA here is from genome assembly GCA_019455555.1 of Galemys pyrenaicus. NCBI lineage: Eukaryota > Metazoa > Chordata > Mammalia > Eulipotyphla > Talpidae > Galemys > Galemys pyrenaicus. Next base: position 1,694,795 of record JAGFMF010012290.1, on the reverse strand, counting down.
CCCTGTAGAACTCTGAACTTGCAACAGGTGTCAGAAATGAGGGTGGTCATGTGAACAGTGCCCTCTAACCGATCTGTTGGCCACCCCACTGCATAGAGTCTCCCCCATGTAGCTTTACCCCCACAGTGTAGCTTCGCCCACCGTGTCACACTGTCTTCACAGCTTAGCTCTGCCCCCAACATGTAGAACTGCACCTTCCCATTCCCCATGTTCCCCCTCAAACCCCCACCCCCTGCTTCTGGATACTTGGGAGTTGATGAGATCCTCTTTTCTGCTGAGTTGAAAGGCTATTTGACTTTAAATTCCCAGATGGGAAGGACCAAGGATATTTCTCTGGGTTTAGATGATTTCCTTCCTATAGTGGGTGTGAGAATAGACATACTCAGTTCTTCTGACTGTAGACCCACCAAACCCATGTAGGAACAGTTTATCTCTCTGTTGCCTTATAGCCCCAATAAGTGGAAACTTCTTTCTTGTCAATCAAAATTTAATTCCTGTGCACTGGGGCATCACTGAAGTTTTCTCTGTTTGCCCTTTTAGCCTGTGTTTGGGAAGAGTTGCTGCCTTTTGGTTTTAAAAAGATAACATGTGTTGTTTTCCGTGGGCATTTTGCAAATAGGAAGAAAATAACGAGACATTCCCCAAATGGTAGCTCATAAAGACAGCCTAGAGCAAGCAGCATAAAGTCATTTAATATATTTACAGTCAAACATGCAATTTCTGAGTCTCCTTCAATTATATTGAGCTTTATAGAATGACCAAATGTCACATATTGCAAATAAAAGAAGTATAAAATTATACTTCCATTAGGTTTAATTATAAGTAAACATCTATAAAGTCATTATTTAGACCTAACTTAATAGTTCGGCTGTACATTTTTTTTGTTCTTTTCCCATCATAGTGTGGTTATAACTAGAAGAGAGAACTTTGTATATTATGGTTTTGCTGAAAAACTGAAGAATTCACTCCCAGGTATGGTGTTTAATAGGTTTATTAAATTGATGTTAAATCCTTTGTACATTTCTGTAGATGGAGCGGGGGAGACTGTGGGTCAAGGGGCTTGGGGTGGGGAGTGGTGGAGGTGAGAGGGGCAGTGTCTGTGACACATCAGTCACGTGGCTCAGCGCTCCCGGGCTGCATCTTTCCAGGAAGCAGTGAAGACACCTGCGTAGGTGGGACTGGCATGGACCCGCACTTAAATGTTTGGCTCTTGCTACTGGTAGGTAGCACCTGCAGAGCGACCTCCCAGCCTGTGTGGATTCAGGGGATGTTGGCACCACTCTTCTTAAGGAGCTTCCTTCATTCGGCACCTGGTCTTTTCCTTTGACAGCCTGTGACATGAATGTTCCTAGATCATAACAAGGAAGAAAGGCAATTCTTAAAATGCCAGTAACTCAAAAGTCAAGCCTCTCACTTAAGGACTTTTAAAAAACTTTCCATGTTGTTGTAACAGTAATAAAGTTGGAAATAATACAGTTTGATGTTTAAGATCACTTTTGGGGAACTCAGGGGAAGAACCTGTGATCTTCATGGGCCCGGACCAAGGGATCTTTTCGTGGTTCCAAATAAGCATCCCTTTCTGGATGGCTGGATCACCTTTACACATGCTGCAAAGTTGGGAGAGGGTCATCGCAATAACTTTGCAATTCCTCTACACACTGCCCTTCCCTGGAAATTAGCATGTGTCTCAGAAAAAAATTAAACTGCAGTATCACCGGGATTGTGATCGCAGACTTTCCAACAACCCATGAAACTGTACTGCCCAAAATGCTGCCGAAGAGTTCTCTAATTAGCCAGACATTTTTACATTATTATAAATACATTATTTTGGAACAGCGACCAGGAATTTATTAGCTTGCATTGTCTTAGCTTGTTAATTGCTGAGAAACAGGGTCCTGGAAAAAGGGAAGTAAGTGACCTTGTTGAGGGTAAGAGAGTTGCTAGATCACTTGGGCTGACTGTTGCTGTAGTGAGGAAGACCCCAGCTCCCGGCTCATGAGATGCTTGAGCCTGGACTTGACATCCCAAGACTGAGTGCTTCTACCTGGAGGGATAGTAGCTGGGCACAGGTCCTCAGTAAATTAAACAAATTAAAACAGAGAGGGAAGCTTTTCCTCTGAATCGCCAGGAAATAGGGTAATAGATTTTTCATTTGGTGGACAGCTAAGGATTTTTTAAAGTTAGGTGCCAAAGTGTTTCACCAATTTTATGTTGGAATGATAGGCAAATAGAAGTTACTGAGCATAATTTCATCTAATTTCCTTGATGACACAGGAGTTACTTGCCAAAAACAAAACAAAACTACCTGTATTTCAGTGTGGTTTAGTTTGACATGAGTCCTTCAGGCCTAGTGAGGTGGGTTGGGTCTCTTTATCCCTCTTCTAAATGGAACTGTGGCATCATTGAACTCCCTTCTGGAGCCCTTGATTTTTTTTTTATTTGAAGTTTTATTAATTTATGCATACAAGAGCTGGGGTACAGGCCAGAGTCAAGGGCGGTGAGAGGATTCACCAGAGACAGGGTGGGGAGCAGAACAGGAAGACTGACTGAAACACACTGCTGAGGGGATCAACAGGCAAGGCAGGAGAGGTTTGCTATGCCATGTGGGTCTCCTTCCTGGCCGGCGGCAGGAATTGAACTCGTGCTGCAGTGGCTGCGGTTTGCTTCATAGTGCGTTGCTTAACCCACTGCACCACGAGGGAGGCCCTGGAGCCCTTGATTTTTTTTCTTAACTGTCCACCCCTTACAACAGTCTGTGTTCTTGGTTGAGCAGCGGTCTCCCCACCCCTGCCACCCAACTGGGCATGCTTCACATGTTTCTTTTCCCCTGTTGCCATAAATAATTTGTTTCCTGTGTGGGAAAGATGGCAGGAAGGAATGCTGAGTACTGAAATCTCTTTGTTGTGGAATCAAAGTGACAGTCAGTGTCATTATGGAAAACATGACTTTTAACACTTATGTATTACTAAGTTACATTTAGAAACACACATTTATATTTTTAACACGTCTCCAGAGCAATTTATTAATAGACTATTTGACAGCGCTGCAGTAGACCTCGAAGAAAGTCTCTCCCGTGTCATCCTTTTGGGCTGAGAGAACTGAGGCCCATATAGAGCTGGGCAGGGCAGGATCTTGTCGGTGCTGCTTTATATTCTGCTGGTGGTATTTTGAATTGATGTCATTCTGTTATGTTGGGACCACTCTGAAGATGGGTTCAATGTCCACATCACTTTGGGGTCTCCTAGGGCCTTGTCATTGTGGGCATACTGCAGGCCAGGAAAGGATGTTTATTGCATCATAAGTGGAGTCTAGATTTCCCCTTTCAGTGGATAATAGTGAAAATCACCCATAGGAACCTGAAAACCTCTAAATTGTTAATACAATGACTAAAAGAGTAGTTTATTTTTATTTTTATCTTTTTTTCTTTGCAATTGCTTAACCTTTGAATGAACTCATTTTATAATATTCCTTGTATGAGCTCATTTTATAATATATGATAATAATATGAACAACATCTTACAAAAGACTGAGGGATAGAAAGATTGGTTTGCCCCAGTTTGTTTGGGAAGGCACACTATCGACACCAATGACTATACTACATGAATGCTTAAAACAGGGCCTGTTAGCATTTTAGCAGTTGAACATGGACGAATCACGGCAGGGTTGTGTAATTGGCATGCTGTGTGAAGTAATTTTTGAACACCTAGTATGTGTCAGGCAAAGTACTAGGATTTTAAACCATTACCTCCTTTGACCTTTGCTATAATTCTTTTTTAAAATTTAATTAATTATATTTGACATCATTTGTATTCCCCAAGGAGTACCCACCACAATTCCACCTGGGCACCATTACCTCAGTCCCTTGTGCTCTTTCTGCCCTCATCCTTGTCTTTGCCCTCCCCTCCTTCACCCCCCCCTAACCCCCCACGGTCCCTTTGGTTTATCTTGGCTTTTTGGTCTTGTTGAGTTTTTTGTTTGCTTTTGGTTATAATTTCCCATTTCCTTGAGCTTATTCTTTGTTGTTGTTGTTGTTGTTCTTTCACATTCCTCCTAATAGTGAAGCCATCTGATATTTTTCTCTTGCCTTCTGACTTGTTTCACTGAGTATAATTCCTTCTAGTTCCACCCATGTTTCTATAAATGTTCCTAGTTTCTCATTTTTGATTGCTGAATAATATTCCATTGTGTATATGTACCACATCTTGATCCAGTCATCTACTTTTGGGCATTTGGGTTGTTTCCATGACCTTTGCTATAATTCTTGAAGTAGGAAGCTGCTCCTTACTTGCATTTGAGAAAACGTTACTTTACCGATGAATCCCGTTTAGTGGCAGGGTTGGGGTTTGAACCCACATGTCTTGGACTCTAAGGCCTGTGTTCCTTCATTCTCTGCCTCACCTACTCTGCACTCAGAATTGCACCACACAGGTGCACACACATATATGTGCATATGCCAACCTTCCGGAGGTCAGTTTTGAGCTCATCCATGGCTTCTGATGTAGGGTTGGATGGGTTGAGAATGCCCGAGGGCTTTCCAAGTAGGAGGGCTGTCACTAGCCTTCCTATTTGTCAATGATTTAATTATATCTCACAGGATTATTACATTCACAATCTCGTTTGGTTCTTTCTTACTATTTGACTGGATAAAAAGACCATATCTGTCTGTCTGTCTGTCTACCATGTGCCAGTTGATGCCTTTCAGAATCTGAAGGCAGGTGTAAATAGTAATATGGGTATACTTGGCATTGTTAGCTCACAGTACAGTATTTCAGTTGAAATGGTTGTTTCAGCTAAGTGGCAAGAACATAGGAAGAAAATTTCCAAGGACACAATACCCTTGGAGATGTCTGTGTCCCTGGGGATGTCATCTGAGTTACCTGTTTTATCCCCTGTAAGGCCCCTAAATTGACTGTTTTATATGATAGAGCATAAAGCTCTGTCCATGAGAAGCTGTGTGATGCTGGGGAAATGCCTTTGAATATGTGCTCTGTGGATCTATTACTTTTAGGGTTACTAAAAAATTACTGCAACTCTGGATTCCTCTCCTGTCATATGGGGTAATACTAAACAGTATCTAATAGGACTTTACATGCATGAGATGAGATAACATGGGAAGAAGAGAGTAAATGCTAACATACTATAAAACCATTACAACACTTATAAGCACATGTCCTTAGTTCTAGCACTGGGCAACCTTTCTTCCCAAGTCCACGGGAAGGTAGCCAAGTTACTCCATAGCAGTCTCTAATAATCTGATGGGATCTAGACATCTAAATGCCTACTTTTAAGGTCTTGAAATTGATAGTGTTCAAGGAATTTCAATTATTTTTAATTTCCTGCTTACATTTAGAGTATAAACAAAAAATTAAGTCAGCAATTCAAGTACATACACTCTACTATCTAGGAATGATTGGTCAGGATTGAATTTTTAACATTGCCAAGTCATTGGGGAGGTGCTTTGGGGCATCCTGAAATCCTTGTCTTTTACCAAGTGAGTAGTCTTTCCAGAGAAGGGTATGTGTGTGTGTGTACAAGTTGGAGTAAAAAACTTTAAAGTGAGTTTTTGACTCTCACAAAGACAGATATGATGAGCTCCTTGTTTGTTTCATTACATAATTAATAACTTCTTGCTTCTCCTATAGTTTGTACATAATCAGCTAGTATACTTGAAAAACCTTAAGTCGGCTTCCTTGAAGGGAAGAGAGAAGTGAAATTAGAAGGAAACACAGCTAGTATGTTTGGCTCTTCTGAGGAGTAGCAGGAATGAGAAGTAGGAGATCATTTCAGGAATAGGAGGCAGAATGTGAACAGCAGAATGTTGCTGGAAACTTGAACTTGAGGAAGAAAAGACTTTGCTCTTGTATTTTTCCAGGTTGGTGTGTGGTTGCTTTTAAAGAAGAAAAAGGGAAGGGCATTATCCTCTTCATAATAATCAGAACAATTCAAAGAAACCTTTTTAATGGATTCCAGGAACTTAATTCCAAAGCTCAGAGTTTGTCTCTGAAATGCCTGTTTATCTCATGTGAAGAGACCTCTGAGTAAGCTGCTGTAGGCATCGATTGGTTGCAGGCATCAAGAAAGACAGGAAGGTAGTTGAAGAATACTTTTTTCATTTGCATAGAACTGGGGTGCAGGCCAGAGTTGCAGGGGCTGAGAAGATTCAACAGAGACAGAGTGGGAAACAGAACAGGTAAATCTACTGAAGTACACTGCTGAAGGGAGCAGTGGGCGAGGCAGGAGAGGTCTGCTGCACCATGCGGGTCAGCTTGCTGGCGGGAGACCAAACTCAGACTGTGGTAGTGGTTGTGCTGAGGCTTAAGCCCTAGGCCACCAGGGACAGCGTGAAGAATGCTCTTTAGCTAAGCTTAACTTGACAGGCAACTTGGTAGACAAAATTTAGAAAGCAGATTATGAGCAGTTGCCAGGGTGCTGTTCCTCTAGCAGGAGGTCCACTGTCTCCACCTGGACTTCTGGCATCCTGCTTACAGCCCCAGCACCCCAGAAGAGCACCTGGGCCAAAGCTTAGGGTGCTTGTTTGCAGGAACCTGGAAGAGAGCCCTGAAGCTGCAACTTCTATACAACTCCTAATCACTGTGTTTACTGCAAAATATTTATCATACCACAGTGTTAAATACCTCACCTCACTTAATTTCTGGTTTTGTTTTTCACAATACTTAAGCTATGCTTTCTTAACTTTTAAGCATGTAATACCTATATAGTCATGAAACTAAACATAGATTCCCAAAATTAATTTATCTTATAGCTGGAGGTTTGTGCCCTTTAGCTGACACTTCCCTCTGTTCTCCCTCTACCCAGCCTCTGGGCCTTTCTATGAGTTTCACATTTTCAGATCCAATATAGCCAATATATAGGGATTTAGTGTTTCTCTCTGACTTATTTCACTTGGCATAATGCCCTCAAAGTTTGTCCATGTTGTTGCAAATGGCAGAATTTTCATCTTTCTCTCAGTTAGACAAGATCGTGTATCACATCTTTATCCATTCATCTCAATGAACTCATCGCTTGCTTGTACATCTTGGTTATTATTAATAATGCTGCAGTGAAATTCAGAGTACAGGTATCACTTTAAGATCCTGATTCATTTCCTTTGGATATGAACTCAGAAGTGGGATTGCTGGATCATATGGTAGTTCTAGTTTTAATTTTTTGAGGAAGCTTCATATTTATTCCATAGTGGCTGCACCAATTTCCCTTCCCTCAACAGAGCACAGGGCTTCCTTTTTCTCAACATCCTTGCCAGTGCTCACCTCTCACCTTTGGTAATAGCCATTCTAACAGGCATGAAGTGATACGTAATTGTGGTTATGATTAGCCTGTGCCTGGTAAGTAATGATGTTGGCCATTTATTAAGTGTGATACTTTTGGAAAAATGTCTGTTTAGAGCCTCCATTTTAATTGGATTATCTTTTTGTGTTGAGTTGGTATACATTTTGAATATTAACCTCTTAGAGATGGTTTGCCAGTATTTTTTCCCATTTCACAGGTTGCCATTTCATTTTTTGATTGTTTCTTTAGCCTTGCAGAAGTTTTTTAGCTTGCTATAGTCTCACTTAATTTTGCTTTTGCTGTCATACACAAAGGTCAATGCCCAGACTAATGTCAAGGAGCTACCCCTGTGTTTTCTTCTGGGAGTTTAATGGTTTCAGTTCTTACTGTGTCAGTCTTTAACTCATTGCAAGTTGATTTTTATAATCAGTGTAAGATAGGGATATAATTTCATTCTTCATGTGTTACCCAGGTTTTCCAAAACCAGTTGTTGAACAGACTTATCTTTTCCCCATTAAGTATTCTTGACTTGCTTTGCCAAACTTAGTTGACTATACATGAGAAGGTGTATTTTTGGGCTCTCCTATTCCACTGGTCTGTGTTTATGTCAATACCATGCAGTTTGTTAATGTAGTTTTATAATGTAGTTTGAGATCAAGTGTGTGAAGTTTTCAGAATTATTCTTTTTTTTTTTTTTTAAAGATTTCTTTATTTATGCACACAAGCACTGGGGTACAGGCCAGAGGTGTGGGGGGGTGAGAGGATTCACCACAGAGAGTGGGGAGCAGAGCAGGCAGATCAACAGAAGCACACTGCTGAGGGCAGCAGCGGGCACAGCAGGAGAGGTCTGCTGCGCCATGTGGGTCCCCTCCCTGGCCGGCGTCAGGGATCGAACCCGTGCTGCAGTGGCTGCTGTTCGCTTCATAGTGCGTTGCTTAACCCACTGCGCCACCAGGGAGGCCCTCAGAATTGTTCTTAAGCTGCTTAGCCATTTGGAGTCTTGTCTGTTTCCATATACATTTCAGGTTTATGTTTTCTATTTCTGTGACAATTGCCACAGGAATTTGCTAAGGATTGCCCTGAATATGTAGACTGCTTTGTATAGTGTGGATTTTTTAGCAGTATTCTGCCAAGTCATAGACAATGGATTTCTTTCCATTTTTCATCTTTCATCAGGTTTTTACAGTTTTCAGTGTACAGCACTTTCACTTCCTTGGTTAGATTTATTCATAAGTATTTTTGATGCTTTTGCATATGGGATTATTTTCTTAATTTTTCTCTCAGGTATCTCATTTCTAGTGTAAAAAATGCAATTCATTTCTGTATCTGCAATTTTGCAGAAGTCACTGATTAGTTCTAACAGTTCTTTGAGTCTTTAGGATTTTCCATATATTAGAACATAACTATTAAGCTATCTCTCATCTTAAACACAAGCAATTTTACTCCTTCCTTTCTGATTTGGATGCTTTTTCTTAATAACTCCCTTTAAGACTTCCTATATTGTGTTGAATAGGAATGAAGAGAACATGCACTCTTAATAGGTTCCTGACCTTAAGAAATCTTAGAGGAAAAGCTTTCTGCTTTGAATGTTAGCTGTGGGATTGCCATATTGTCTTTCGTGTTGAGGCATATTCTCTCTATACCCATTTGTTCTTATCATGAAAAGTTGTATTTTGTTCAGTGTCTTTCTGCTTCTATTGAGGTGATACTTATCTTTTTTCTACTAATGTGGTGTTGCAATTGATTTATTTGTGTATCTTTTCATTCCAGAGTAGAATCCCACTTGTTCATGGTCTATAAAATTTTTAATGTGGTGGTGAATTTGGTTTGCTAATATTTTGAGAACTTTTGCATAGTTAGCTGGACTATATTAGGCCTGTAGTTTTCTTAGGTGTATTTATCTGGTTTTGGTATCTTTGTAATGCTGAACTCATAAGATGAATTTGAAAGTGTTTCTGCCCATTCAGTGTTTTGAAAGTATTTGAGAAACTTTTGGCTTTCCCTCTTTGAATACTTTGTGGAATTCACTGTTTGGCCTTTTCCTTATTGAGAGATTTTGATGACTAGTTCAACCTCATTAGTTAACTGCGCTATTCAAATTTTTTAGTTTTTTATGATTCCATCTTGGTAGTTTCAGCATATGTTTCTGGAATTTTCCCTTATCTTCTAGGTGATCCAGTTTGTTAGTGCATAATTGTTCATAATAGTCTCTCCTGATTCTTTGTCTTTATGTGATATCAATTGCAATGTCTTTCATTTCTGATTTTTTTTTTACTCTAGCTAAAGTTTTATCTATTTTATCAATAAAACAGTTTTACTCACCTCCATTTTCCTCCCTATTCTTCAGTTCATTTACTTCTGCTCTCACTTCTGTATCCTTCTAATTTGAACTTAGTTTATTCTCTTTCTAGTTCCCTTGATGTAAAGTTAGGTTGTTTGAGATTTTTCACTTTTCTTAATGTACGTATGGGCTTCTACAAACTTCCTTCTTAGAATTCCTTTTACTGCATTCATTAGTTTTGGTGTGTTTCCATTTTAACTTGTTTAAAGATTTGATTTCCCTTATTTTTTTAAACCATTGAATTTTTCAGGAGTGTGTTATTTAATTTTCACATATTTTCCAGTTCCCTCCTGCTATTGATCTCTAGTTGCATAATACTGTGGTTGGGAAAGATACCTGACATAATTTCCATCTTTAACAATTTGCTAAGACTTGTTCAATGATATATAATCTAGCCTGGAGAATGTTCTATGAACAATTGAGAGAAATGTATATACTGCTGCATTTTGGACAGAATGCTCTATACAAGTCTTCCAAGTCTGTTTGGTCTAAAATATACAAAAGTATATCTCCTTTTTGTCTGGATGATCTAGCAATTATAGAAAGTGGGTATTCAAAACCCTTATTATTGTCTTTTTCTCCCCTCAGATCTGCTAGTAGTTGATTAATATAGCTGTATATTGGTTTTCTCTATGTATGTGTATATATATTTGATAGGTCTTCCTCATGAGTTGACCTATTTATCGTTATATAATGATGGTCTTGATCTCTTATTAAAGTTTCTGTGTTTATATTTCTGATATAAGTATAGTATCACTGATAGCTTTTGGTTTCTGCTTGTATGAAATGTCTTTCTATTCCATCACTTTGAACATATGTGTGTATTCAAAGCTGAAGTGAGTCTTTTATAGACAGCGTGTAATTGGATCTTTTAAAAATATATCCATCCAGCTCCTTTATGCCTTTACATCAGAGAATTTAATAGATTTATGTTCATTGTCATTATTGATAGGTAAGGACTTACAAATACCATCTTACTGTGTGTATTTTTGTGCCTCTTTTGTAATTTCTTCCTTCCTTTTCTTTCTTCCTTTGTGAGTTGATGATTTTCTGTAATGTTTTGCTTTGATTTCCTTCTTTTGTGTATCTATTATAGGTTTTTGCTTTGTGGTTACCATGAGGTTTACATAAAGCTTATGACAGTCTATTTGTGCTCATAACTGGATTGCATACAAAAACGCTGTCTGCTTATGCCTTCTACTTTTTTTGATATCACAGTATGCTTTTTATATTGTGTAGTCATTAACAAATTACTGTAGCTATGGTAATTTTTACTTTGGTCCTTCCATTTTTTAAAAAATTTATTTATTTATGCATACAAGCACTGGGGTACAGGCCAGAGGTGTGGGGTAGGGTGAGAGGATTCACCAGAGACACACTGGGGAGCAGAACAGGCAGATCAACAGAAGTACACTGCTGAGGGGAGCAGCGGGCAAGGCAGGAGAGGTCTGCCTCACCATGTGGGTCCCCTCCCTGGCCGGCAGCAGGGATCAAACTCGTGCTGCAGTGGCTGCAGTTTGCTTCATAGTGTGTTGCTTAACCCACTGCGCCACCAGGGAGGCCTGGTCCTTCCATTTTTACTAGAGTTAAGCAATTAATAATTTCCTAATTACTGTATTAGAGCATTCTGAATTTAACTATATGTGTGCTGGCTATTGCCAGTGTACTCTATATTTTCATATTACTAATTTTCTTCATTTTGTCTTTAATACTCAGTACTATAAGGCAGCTTTAGTGATGAAGAATTCTTTCAGTTTGCATTAACTGGGAATATATCTTTCCTGTAAAGAATAACTGCTGAATAAAATATTTTTTGATTGGCAGTTATTTTCTTTGAGTGCTTTGAATATATTATTTCATCCTCTCCTGGCATTAACGTTCTTCTGAGAAATCTGATAGCCTTATGGGAGTTCCCTTGTAATTGCTAAGCTTCTTTTGCTCTTTTAAAGCAAAAGATTTCTGATTTCTGATGGTTTCATTATAATGTCTCTGAAGAAGATCTATTTAAAATTGTTTGGGTACCTGTTAGCTTCATGAAGTTGGATAGCCAGATTTCTCCCCAGATTTGGGAATTTCTCACATATTTCCTTAAGTAAGCTTTCTGCCTCCTTTTACTCCTCTTCTTCTGGGACTCCATTAATTTCACAGATTACTTTTCTTCATGGTATCGAATAGTTCATGCAGGCTTCATCTATTCTTTATCATTCACTTTTTCCTCATCTGGTTGGATAATGGAAACAGTTCTTTTCATCTACTTTCCAAGTTTCTTCTGCTTCATCCATTCTGACTGTTCTCCATTGCATTTTTTATTGTTTTATTCAATTCTACAATTTGTTTGGTGTTTTCTTTATGGTTTTTATCTATTAAGCTTCCAATTTTGCTCTTGTTTTTCTAATGCTTGTTTAATTGACTTTATTATACTTACTTTCACTTTCAATATTTGCTTTCTTTTTTAGGTGTAGTCCCCATAGAATTTCCACCACCATTCACCTGTGCACCATCACTATAGTCCCTTGTGCTCTTCCCGTCCCTGCCTTAATCCCAATCCCTTCCTCTTCCCTGCAGAATGTCTCTTTTATAGTTGTCTTTTTATTTTTGTCTTGTTTTTATTGTTGATATTATTTTACAATGGAATATGATTCAGCAATCAAAAAACACACCTAGAGCCATTCATAGAAACATGAATGGAGTTTGAAGGAATTATGCTCAGTGAAATAAGTCAGAAGAAAAAGGAAAATGCCAGGTGGTCCCCCTATATTCCTCCTATAAGTGAGACTAAGGAAAAAAATAACCCTGACTTTTTTTTTTAATAGTTCAGTGAGCTTCCTCGAAACTTTTGAATTCTTGATTAGGTAAATCCCAGATTCGTGTGTCTAGAGTTGGTTATTGGAAGATTGTTGTGGTCCTTTGGTGTCATGCCCTTTGACTTGGGTTTGCTTTGCCTTCTGTTGTCTTCACTCGTTACTGACCTCCGCAGGCAGATTGCTCCCCTGATCCCTGATAGGGATTCTGAGACTTTCAGACCTGTGACTACATGTGTTGCACATGTCTTGCTCCCTCTTGTGGCACAGTTAATATTTTTGTATTTATTTAATTGAGGTTAACATTGATTTACGACACTTTATGTGATTCAGAGGTAAAGGTTCATACCTCTTCAGCTGTATGTTACCAAAACTCATCAACCACGTCTTAGATGAACTATGGTTCACTCTACTGCATCCCCCCCCCGCTACGCCTTCCCCAACCTACCCGCCCCCACCATAGCCTTAATTCTATGATTAGATTTCTGGGGTTTGTTTTGGTTTTGTCCATCTGTGTTCTACGTAGAATGAAATCATCCAGTATTTCCCTTTCTCCTTCCGACTTGTTTCACATAGCATAATTCCCTCTATTTTCAGTTATGTTGTTGCAAATGGAAATTATTCATTTTTTTTTAAGTTGAGTAGTATGCTGTTGTGTTAGAACTCTTGTTTCTCTTCTCTCTGTCTTGACGTGAACAGGGACTAGTGCTGACAGCCTCCTTTTTGCTTTCCCAGAGGTGGTGCTAGAGCTCAAGTTTGTGTGTGTCCCCTGCCTGAAGATTCTGGCCAGCCTTGAATGTGCTCACCAGTCTTCTGCCAAAGCTCACTCTTCCCTGTTGGGCACACACATGGGGACCCTGCCCAGAGTAGGTGGTAATTGTATGTGGAGAGTGGGGAGTACTGGGGCCACCCGTTGCCTAGTTGTGGGGATCTGCAGGTGAGGTATCCTTGGTGGTTTGTGAGTGGGCGTCTTAGAGTCTGCAATGTGGCTAGTAGGATCTTGTATCTCTTTACTGCCCGCCTCCGTTCCTATCTGCTGCTCTCCCTACCCTCCGCCGCTAGACCTGTGCAGCTAGCTTTGTTCTGCACAGGTGGGGAAGCCAGGTACTTACTCACATGCTCTTTCCACATTCACCTCAGGGGAACTCCTGAGCTGAGAAGGTCTCCCTTGTCACTTGGCCTTCTTACAGGAGGGCAGTGCAGGGAAAGTCAAATAATTACTGTTAATCTTTCCAGTGCTGTTTTGCTCCAGTGGTATGGTGGAATTTCTCTGGGAACCTGGACTTCCACAAAGGCCCTTTCATCTATGGGCAGTAGTCTGTTGTGTTTTCCACGGGTTCCTGGGCCACATCTGAAAGGGACTGGAGCTCCTTCAGAGTGCACAAACAGGACCGTTTCTCTAACATGCAGGCCTGTTCTCTAACATGCAGGTAGATGAGACTCTACCCGGGTTGCTTGTTATAGGAAGCTGGATCCCGTGGCTTCAGTGGAGGCACTTTGTCCAAACTTCATGCTGGTGGGGGATAGGAGTAGAGAGCGTCTTGTTGGCTTGTCTTTTGGTGCCTCTCATGTCCCTTTACTTGTGCGCCCCATCGTTTCCTGTACATATGGCAGCTTCCTGAACATTCTGTTCTGTATCTTCTCTCCCTTAATAATGAATCTTGAAGACTGTTGCCTGTGTTTAAAGAATTATTTTTATGATTGTGTTGAAGTGGTTCTCAAAATCTGTACAGAACCACCTGGAGGACTCATGGACAACACAGGGACCTGTGGTCCTTGAGTCCGAACAGGCTTGGCAGGGCATCTGCCTTGTGATCATTCCCAACATGGTTCTGATAAGCAGCAGAGATTAGAATCACTGCTCCATGTTTGGCTCCTACACGCCATGCTCCATGTCATTCCCCAGCCTCCACTGATGAATTATCAAGCTGTTTTGTTTGGAAACCCTTTAAGGTGTTTGATGTTGGAGTGTAACAAACCAGCACAGTAGAGAAGGAGAAATTATTATTTAGAAAGTGAGTACCATCTAGGAAATGTGCTTACGTGCTGCGGTATTGGGATGTGCTGAAGCTGAGAACTTTGGCATTTCTGAGTGGTTAGTTCGTACCAAGTGTGGGGGCAGCAGGCATGCCTCATGCTCTGTCATTCGGCAGCTCCAGGGGGGCTTCTGACTGTGTGTGGATGCTGGGGACACTTCTGTGTGGAGTGTGGGGCAGGCCAGGGTGGCAATGAAGGAAGGAGGGTACTTTTTTGGTTGTCACTGAGTTGTAGACTCAGACAGGATCTTAGCATTCATCTAGGTCTCTGAAGTTTCATTTTTCAGTAAAGGAATAAAGGAATGTCGTCTTGAACATTTGATAAGCAAGTATTTAAATTTCTTCAAAAATGCAAATGATGGTAGCTGCTGACCATGGCCAGCCAGCGTTCTCCCCTCAGAGTCTCACGATTAGTTCCTATGTAGGTTTTCTGACTCATTCTTAGTGTTTCTCAGAGTTACCTGAAGATGTGGTGGTGGTTCTTTTGCAGATTTGTTCGGTACTTTGACTGAGGACCCAAACATTGGTCTCGGGGAGAGCAGTAGGCATTCTCTTAAGTGCATCTCTGATCTAGGCCTGTAGTATTTTCTGCTTATTTTTTATTATTACCTTTTTCAGTCGAGGAGATTTCCAAGTAGAGAAAATAGAGAACAGAGAAGGGTGATATGGCTTCTCTCTTGTGTAGTGAATCTCTCTGGGGCCTGGGTTATGTGGTCCTTATTGAAGAGCTTTTAAAGGGGCACAACTAGGTGACTTGGGACTCACACCTCTGCTGATTGATTTGCTTTTAAAGAAAGGAAACCATATGTCCTGGTTTAGTTCTGTCTTGAGAAGCATAGGCAGGTCTTGGGTCTTCTTTGAGGCTTATCAAAGGTAACAATGAACGTGGATCTCTAAAAAGGTAGAAAATATCACCTTTGCCCACTGGTTTAGGTGAAGAAGACCTTCAAGTACATCTGAGCGTTTGAAGCCCTGGCTGTAGACACAGCCAAGTGCATGGGGGAGGGGTGGAACAAAGATGTGTGAATGTTTTAAGAGATTTAAAGATATTTATAGAGTTTACCTGCTGTTTAAGTTTCAGCTGAGGTACTTAAAGTTCCTCAGTTTCATGCTCACATTTGTTTCCAAACATTGGACCTTCAACCAGTGCCTGCATCCTCTTGCTATTTACTCGCTGACAGCCATTCTGATCTGTTACTGAACAGATTCTGAGCAAGAAACCCTAGTCCCAAGAAGAGATGTGGTAAAGAAGAAGGGCAGAGTTTGGGGGAGATAAGCACCTTATTGGGCACAGTAAAACAAGTGGTGGTAGTGTTTGTTCTTCCTCAGCCAATTGCAGACTTCATTGGCCATACTTAATAGTCACCAGAAGAATTACCATTACTGATCATTAACATTATTAATTGAAATTGAGCTACTATATGAATCATATCACAGTACCCCCCATACATCTTAATCTCATATTCAATCCTTACAAGTATGGGAGTTTCTATTATCTTTTTTACATAAGAGAAAACTGAGACCAGAGACAGTTAGTAACTTGGATAAGGTCACACAGCTAGGAACCAGCAGAAACAGGATTTGAGCCTCTGACATATAGCCACTATGTTCTGGTCCCTCAAGCATGTTCTTGATTGTCATTTTTCTTAACAATTTCTGGAGAATCCTCAAAGGATTGTAGCAGATGCAGTTATAAAGCCAAGAGCCAATGGTGGTTTAGGGAGTAATGTTCTGGACTTGATTTTGTTGAGTACTTGAATGTGTTATTAAAGTGGAGAAGGAGGTATCGGCACACTTGGGGAGAAAATAGGAAATGTGTTCTGTCTTTCCAGCGCCCACTGTGGCAGCAAGAGTCCCTTTCAGTAAAGGGTTCTGCAAATTACTTGGGGAAAATGTGCTGGTGGAGAAAACTGCAGGTACAAAAGCTAGAAATGTTCTCTTGAATAAAGTCTAAGCGCAGATCTGATTATGGACGGTGGTTGGCTTGGTGTTCAGCCTGCTGAATAATTAGAGTGATTCATAGTTCATGCAGAGTGTGTTTGGGAGTGCAGCATTGCTGCAGATAATAGAAGGGAGGTGGTTTCTCCTGCTGTTTTGAAACTTATGAAATGGCACATTGTCACCTCCTATCACAGTGACAAATAGGTTTTTGCACTGATCTCAGTATCCAGCTAACTGCTTTCAAACTGCCTGTTGCCCTATAGGTTTTCAAGCAACAAATGCTTTTAAAACAACCGCTCTGCCTACCTTGCTATCAAAGAATAATAATAATTATGATGAGTTAGCTCCAGGGAGTGTGGAGCACTGTGCTAAGTGCTGTGGTATTCAAGGGTCTGGGGCCAGTGTCGGGAGGCTCCTTTGCTAGGTGTTCATAGGAGGGGACAGGTGGCTGTGAGCTGGGGCCTCAGCATTTAATATTTTCCCTGTGGCTCCAAGTTGGATGCAGTTGGAGACCATTTCCAAGTGGGATTTGACTACCTGTCCAAGATTTCTGGTACAGATTGTGCTTGAAGGAGTGAAATGTCTTTCAGGTGGCCAGAGCCTGGCAATAACAGCAAGGAGTGGGCGTGATGGAGCTTGAAAATACTGATTTTCAATATTAATACAAGGTGATTGGTTACAAGGACTCTCTCGGGTGATTTCTTTCCAATGGTAGTTAATAGAGCAAGACTTGTCAGATTTGTTTTTTTTTTTTTGGCCACCTGCGTGTGTGCATCTGAATTCATTGTCGTTCCTTTAACATTAGGCTCGTGTGCATGTCAGTCTGCTCTTCTGAGAGAGGAGGGGCAGGATAGTGTTAGAAGCCGTAGCTCGGAACGGCTCCATCTCTGCGCACGCATGAGAGCACACCTGTGCTGGGAACCTCACCTGGTGCTGCCATGTCCCTGGAGGACTACGATTCAAGCAGTGCTCCCAAGAAGTCGTGTTCGGTCTTCTTGGTCTCCCCCTGATATTTAGTCATCAGCTGTAAGCAGTGTGTAAGCAGCCTTATTTGGGGAGTGGGGGTGGGGGTAGAAAATGGCCAGAACCAGGATGAGAGGTTAGAAGGACAGAAGGTCCCTAAGGTTGAGACCAAGGAGGAGGTGCTCCTTGAGGGTGCTCTGTGTGCTCCATGAGGGTCACTCCCAAGGCCGTGGCATAGAAAGTGCGGAGGGAATAGTCGAGGGGTCACCGGGTCTAAGACCCATTTCAGTTCGAGCGTGCCAGTCCTTGCCAGCACCACATGGAAGTTGAAAGGAGAGATTCTTGCTCTCCAGCCTACATCAGCTGGATGATCAGATGCACGGGTAAAGCAGCTGGTGATGCGTGCTGCGTTACTGCACACACCCCTTATTTTATTGTCCTTGCTCTGTTGTGCTTTGTGGTTTCTGGTTTTTCAGGGATTGAAGGTTTGGCAACCCTGCATTGAGCAAGTCTGCCGGCACTGGTTTTCCAGCAGCACGTGCTCACTTCATGCCTCTAGTTGCATGTAATTAAGGTATGGATGTTGTTTTTTATAGACATAATGCTTTGCACACTTAATAGACTCAGTATAGTGTAAACATAGGTTTTACATGCAGTGGGAAACCAGAAGATTTGTGACTCACTTTTGTGTAACACTAGCTTTATTGGGGTGGTCTGGCCCCAGCCCCTACTGTCCTGAGGTGGCCTGATAGAGCAGAGAATCCAAATTGATCTGCAGCACAGGGTGAAGGCTCACTGTTTCCTCACCAAGCCCAGGGGTTTGGAATTATGTGAGGTGGGGAGTATGAGCGTAGCTGTCCCTGCTGCCTTATGCAGGGGACACGTCCTGAGAATGTCTGCAGTTTGTTTGCACTGAAGTTTGGTGGAGAAGGTCTGGCTGAGTGTTCATCATGGACAGGAGCTTTCAGAACATGATTATCAACAATTCAGGTGTTCTTTTCTCAGCTGGGACATGTGTAGGAATCTGTGGTAAAAATCAAAATGGGGACTGGAGAACAGAAGACCCAGGAGTACCGTTTGGGGGGCTGATGTGGTCTAATATGTCTGGGCCTCTGGGCTCACCACAGGGCCCTGGGGTGTGGGGCTGGTGAGGATACCCACTGAGCGGTGTGTGGAGGTTTCTTGAGCTGGCAGCAGCCCCGGCAGCAACCCTCACCTGCTACTACTGATGCTTAGAAGTATGTCCTCCTTGTTGGAATTTATCAAAAACCCTATGGGGGGGGGGCTGTGACTCTGCAAAATCACTTATAATTGGGCATTGTTAAAAGGAACCAGGAAAGAAACTGAGAAGGTGAGAATGAAAATTGTAAATCATGACTTAGAATTCTGTAATGTCGGAGCTAGAGAAAAAGTCTCTACCCCTCACTGAGTCTCCACTGCTTACAAATGTGGGCACGGTAATCCGAGGAAAAGTGACTTCGCCCAGGGTGACAAGGCTGGTTGCAGGTGGGGCTGAGGCAGAGTCCAGGGTGACCTCCCTCCCTCCCTCTTTTGTGTGGCCCTGCATTCCTGTCTTGAATTCTTATTTCTACTCTATTGCCCTGTGGACTGAAAGAAAAAGCCCAGGCTCACTTGGAGAACACGGGAGAGCAAAGGCCACAGGGGCCTCCCAGGCTGGAGGAGCAGGTCAAGGGAGCAGCATTCCTGGAGGGGGCCGCTGAACAGGGACTAGCCCATGCTAGTCCCTTTTGTCTGCTGGGCAGGACACCAGCCCCCAGGCTGACTCGGTGTCTTTTGGAAAAGGACCTAAACAGCTAACATCATTGTATAAATCCGCTGACCTACATGTCACGCAACAATGATTTAAGGATTAGTTGTGTCTTAGTGGGCTCTTGAGAAAGTAAACTTTGGGCCTCCCTGGTGGCGCAAGGGGTTAAGCACCACACTATGAAGCATCTGCAGCCACTGCAGCACGAGTTTGATTCCTGGCCAGGGAGGGGGACCCACATGGCGCAGCAGACCTCTCCTGCCTTGCCTGCTCCCCTCAGCAGTGTGTTTCAATCGCTCTGCCTTTTCTGCTCCCCATTCTGTCTCTGGAGAATTCTCTTACCACCTGCACTCTGTCCTGTACCCCAGCTCTTGTATGCATAAATAAATCTTTAAAAAAAAAGTAATTTTGGTTTTTTAATATAGAACAGCATGCTTTGTAGAGAACTGTGCCTTTCTGCCTTCTCAGTGTGGGTGTGATAGGTGAGTGCAGAGGGCAGCCTTTTGCCGCTGAGCCCTGGCACCGGGCTTACCCCATCTCAACAAGTCTGTGGCCTAGGGCACAGAGTCCCTCTTGACCCCAGTTGACACATGATGATAAGAGCCTTGTGGACCTCACCCAGACTCTGCTGCTGGAGGGAAAGAAGCTAGAGGGAAGCCCAAGGCTCCTTTAACCCCCTATGAAGGTTGACTCGCGACAAATCTGATTTCTTCTCCTGCTATTTAAGATCAGAACAGAATTCCGTTCAGAGGGACCATTGATTAAGTTTCTCCTCCTGCAGCCTGAGTTTTATTTATTCAGTGGTTTGTGCTTTAGAGTCTCCTTTCAGGTACAAGGCTCGATGCCTTCCCTTCTACAAACACTCCCCTACGCCTTCCCTTCTGTGACAGTGAATTGTCCTTGCATTGGATTGTCACAAATCCCTGGGCCCTGAGCAGAGCAGGCTCTCGTCCAGCAGTTGTGAGAACTGATGTTGGATGAAGCGAGCATGATAGGTGTGGGCTCCTGATTGCTGGGCAGAGCCCGTGCAGCCCAGAGCTGCTCCGCCTGGGGGAAGTGACCCTGAAGCCCCATGGCAGCGGAGAGCAAGCACTGCGGAGCCCACCTGAAGCAGAGCGACATGTGCATGGGAGCCCAGTGAGGGTCCTGAGGCCTTAGGCCAGCTGCCCCACCCCGATGAACTCAGCAGGATTCCTGAAACGTTGCTTTTGGCGAGGCACATCACGGTAACTCCAAGCAGCCAGTCCTGTGCACTCCTGAGCAGGTGGCAAGTGTCCCGGGAAGGGCCATGGGTCCAGTGTGGAGGATTTTGTTCTTCATCTGTACTGTTCTAGCTGCGTAGAAGGTTTGCATAGTGGAGGTGGGAGGGATGATGCACTGCGTGCTCCCTGAGGACAGATGAGTCCTCTGAGGTGGCAGTAAATCTCCTGAGGGTGCCTTTTGGTGCTGCTTTCTGCATCGGTGCCCACCAGCTAGGTAGGATCAAGAAGCCTGCTTGCTTGTCTCCTCCCAAAGGAGTCTCTGCTCCATAATACTTGCAGCCACCACCACAATGAAGTGCCTGTGAGCCTCACCAGGGTAACTTCCAGAGGCTTCAGAGATGGTGTGGACCCTCCTCTGGAAGCAGGAAGGCTGTTTTCGGGCATAGGCCATCCCTGTTGATGCTTCTCCATCAGATTCAGAAGGTGGCTGAGGAGATGCCTCTCACCCCCAGAGTCTTAATTACACATCAGCAGGCCTCCTGCCGCCAGGTCATTACCCAGCAGGGCTTTCTGTTTGCTGAATAAGTTTGACAAAAGGAACTTGGATGGGGCTGCTGTATTTTTAATTATACTCCAGCATTAACCAACATTTCTTCATTGAATCAGGAGGTAGCTGACAGCTGATCCCAGCCTGGCCTCTGGCAGCCTGCCCAGGCCTTGGCCTTGCTGTGGCTGCATCAGCCTTTCTGTGTTTGGGGAGCTAATTCTGTGCAGGCTGCTGAGCATTCAGGTGGGGCAAGACTCCACCCTGGGTGTCTCCCTGGGGTACCTGGGTTTAAAAGAGGGCAGGTGCTGAAAAATACCAGCTAGGTTTGGATTTTGTTTTTCTGCTGAAAGCAGCTCATCACACTCATTTTAGAACGTTCAGGAAAGTTGGGAATCAAAACAAAGCTACTCTTCTGACCTTTCCTGTTGTGGGGAGGCTCAACAGACCTCACTGCTTGCCCTTTACAGATGGATGCGGACACACTCCTCCATGCTCTGGCGTTCTCTAAAGGTACAGATTTGGGAGTAAGCCACCTGCCTGGGTTCAGACCCCACCTCTGCAACTTGAGTCACCTTGTCACCCTTCAGCTTTCTCACTTGCACGTGGTGCCCTCTCTTTGGACCGTGGGAGTGAAAGGCGTGAACGTGCGAAAGGCACGAGGAAACAGAACCAGAACCCCAGCAAGCTCCCTGTGGGTGCATCAGTTATTACACCCCAATAATCACCTGCTCTGGATCATTCATCTGCTTTCCTTCCAGTCAAGTGGAGTTTGCGGCTTCATTGGCATTTGCTGTTTCCTGTTTGTTTTCACTTGCAGACCTGGAGTTTATGGCGTCTTTGTTATAGGGGCTGAGCCAAAACAGGGCAGAACCTAGGCCCAGGACAGAGCACACTGGTGGGGGAGGGGATGCTGTACCTTGGGATTGCTGTGTTGTGAGAGACGCTGCCTGCCTCAGTCTGTGGGTTCCTAACTATGGGATATTCTTTTTTTAAAAGATTTTATTTATTTATGCATACAAGAGCTGGGGTGCAGGCCAGAGTTGTAGGGGGTGAGAGGACTCACCAGAGACAGAGAGGGGAGCAGAACAGGTGGACCTACTGAAACACACTGCTGAGGGGAGCAGCGGGTGAGGCAGGAGAGGTCTCCTGCGCCATGTGGGTCCCCTCCCTGGTCGGGATCAAATTCGTGGACTGCAGTGGCTGTGGACGCCCTACTGCGCGGTGCTCAACCCCTGGTGCCACCAGGGGTCCCCTTTAACTATGGGATTTTCAACCCCAGTTTCAGAAATGGTGGCTCTGTACTTCACTACTCCTCCCTCCTCCACAGTGCAAGACCTAGGCGTTCCTGCACAGGCTGGTGTCCTGCCTGGTAGCAGCTGAGCTGGCGAGACCGCCCCACGTGCGTGCTGAATGTGAGGGTGTCGAGTCATCACTGAGAGGTAGCAGCTGTGTTTCTGTGACTTTCACTGGCCCTGGGGTGTCTTACGGAGGTGGCTGTGTGCGGGTTTTGGCTCAATCAGAACATAGAGACTCCACGCCGGGGCCCTCGCTGGACCTCTCTGGGCGTCCGGTTTCTCTACCTGTGAAATGCTCTTCACCTCAGAGGATTGTGAGGATAAAATGTGCAGTGCAAAAGAAAGCGTTCAGTGAGCAACAATTCTTAGGCACTGGGCTGTTTGGCCTTTGCACCTAGGCATGGTCGTGCTGGAAGATCCTGTGCGATGCATTGCGAGCTGCGGGCTTTGTGACTGTTTTGAGAGCCACTCCAGAGCAGGACCTGGAGGTGTTCTCCAGGGAGCTTGCCAGGCCTGGACCGCTTCGGAGCTGGAGGTAGGAGTGCGTGAGGCAGCTGCAGACTGAGGAGGGCTCTGCTCACCAGACTGACGCGGGGGACTCGGCACCTCATTCAAACACTCGGACCCGCCGCCTCCTGGACAGGCGCCCCTTCGGTTCCCCTGAGATTTCAACCTTTAGCTCCACTCTTCATCTTGTGGCCTGAGCTTTTGTGTTAAATGACTGCGGGCGCCTGTCCCCCATGGCATGTGGGTGCTGTCTGTGTGTTGCCCGGTGTCTTGTCTGGCCCAGGGACACATCTGGAAAATGAGCCTGGAGTAACTGACCTACTCAAGTTGCTTTCTGTTTTTATTGTGGTAAAATTTGCCATTTTTAACCTTTATTTTAAATGAAGTATCATTGCTTTACTAAAAGCTGTCATTATGTTCAAATGCACATACATTTTTTAAAAGATTTATTTATTCATATAAGCACTGGGGTACAAGCCAGAGATGTGGGGTGAGAGGAGCCACCAGAGACTGAGTAGGGAGCAGAACAGGCAGATTGACTGAAATCCACTGCTGATGGGAGCAGCGGGTGAGGCAGGAGAGGTCTGCTGCGCCATGTGGGTCTCCTCCCTGACCGGGGATGGAACTCATGCTGCAGTGGCTGCAGATGCTTCACAGTGCTGCACCTTAACCCCCTGTGCCTCCAGGGAGCCTGGCACATAACAAATTTGACTGTTTTCATCATTTTACCATTTTTATACGTGTGATTCTATGGTGTTAATTAAGCACATTCCCGTGGTTGTGCATCCATCCATAACTACGACGTTCTCATCTTTCCAAACAAACTGCACCTGTGAAACAGTAACTCCCTATTCTCCTTCCCAGCACCTGGCAGCCACCGTTTCACACCTGTGAATCTACCTCTTCTGGGCACATGGACTATATAGTTTTTGCCCTTCTGTGCTTGGCTCATTTCACTTGGCATAAAATCTTCAAGGGCCATCCATGCGGTAGCATATGTCAGAGTTCCTTTAAGTTTGAATCATTTCCCACTTTCTCTGTACTGCTTGCCACTCATCTGCTCATCTGTTAGTGGGTGTGAGGACTAGTTCACCTTTTGTGAGTGATGTGACTGTGCAGTTATCTGTTTGCATCCCTGCTTTGGATTCTCTCCGGCCTACCTAGATGCTGAGTCATCTTTGGGTGGTTTGGAAGATTAAATGACTTAATATTGTAGCATTTCCTAGCAGATAGCAAGCTCTCTTTGCTAAATAAATTTAAAAAAAACAATAAATATCTCTTAATTTGACAATTTGTTTTTTCTTTAAATCACAAGGAGGGGGGATGCTGTTAGAGTACCCAGTTGTTTGATGAAACACTGTCTTGTCAGTTTAATATTTAGAAAGGTGGGTGGCATGTACTCTTTGAGAAAAGAAAGCTGCCAAGGTTTTGTACCCTCCTTTCAGCCCTGCAAAGGGCTGTGTGTCTCTGGTGCCTGTTCTGGGGGAGATAGCAGAAGGGACAGTCTGGGGCGGCCCCTCTTCCTTGGGAGTCGTGGCCTGGGAGCAGCCACGCTGGGTGGGGGGCCTGGGTTTTCAAAGGCTCCTATTCCTAGCTGCTCATATCCGGGTCTTGGTTTGAGTCAGGTTTCCAGTGTTGTAATCTTTTATTGATCTCCTTTGCCTTGCTCAGTCTTCTCAGTCTGGGGAAATGAAAGTAGGGCTTCTCCATTCTTTGTTGGATGCCTGTGGTTTATTAAGAAGGATAGGATAACAAATTCCTGAGATACTTTGAATTGAAATTTACCTTAAAAAATATAGCATATACTGTTCGAAGTTACCTGGCAGTGGGAGAGATGAGCCCAAAGCTCGCAGTGACGTGGCATTAATGCTGGGAAGGGCTCAAAGCCTAAGGCCTGACACTCAGTTCTTAGGCTCCAGTCCCTAGACTGGAGATTTGCTCAGGGACCCCTGCAGTTCATCCAGCTTATCTTTCCTTTGGATGCCAAGGCATTTTCTGATTCTATGGTATTCTTGGACTTTTTCTTCTTCTTTAATATTCAGTTGTAAACAGGGTGAGGTAGAAAAGCATTTGCCCTTTTCCTAAGCCTTTTAATAAAACAAGAGTGTTGGCACAGCTTCTTTATAGACATGCCACTTCCCCATGGCTGGAGGGCGTGGGCCCGAGGTGCCTGGAACAAGGCAGCCCAGTCCCCTTCAGGAACAAATGCCTATTCAGCTAAAGCCACATCGTGATAAAGTGCTATAGCACTTTGTGTCAAAAATTCTTGCAAAAACTCCTGGTTTTATGGTCAGTGAGGCTTTGAGAATGAACTTGAGCTGCTTGAAGCTGTCTACTATTAAAACCAGTTTCAGTAGTTGTTCTTAGAGGGTATATGTGGCAATTGCACACAGAATACAGGGAACTTTCATTGCTAATAATAGGTTATAGTATTTCTGCTGAAGTTTTAGATGGCAGTTTGATCAAATTTACTAAGGAGAATGAAAACATAACTTTCTGTGGTAGAAGTGGCCTTGCATCAAGCAGCTTCCAGAACTATTGACAGTTACTCAAATGGCGGGTTTAATGGGAGAGCCACGTGGTGTTCTGGGGGTGGCATACATCTGTGTGTGTGTTGTACACAGAAGCACAGACCTGGTCTGATTCGCTACTTTTGGTTGGTTCCAGAGTGTTCCCTTCACTCTCCAAGGACAGTCTACACCTATTTCTCCCTCTCCCACCCCTGGCAAGGTCTCCTTTGCATTCTGTGTCTGTGCATTTACCTATCCTGAATATTCGGTGTTGCAAAGCTTTTGTGTCTCACCAACAAATCTGAAGTGGGCATCTTCTTGAGCTTCTCTTTCTGCATTCCTGGGAGTCAGATTCCCTGTGCACAGAACCTGATCTCTGGAGCTCTTGGAGGCAGATGAGCAGCTTTGCATTGAACCCCAAAGCTACAACTTGGCAGCTATGAAAACTTAAGCACGTTGTTTGGCCACTCTAGGCCTATTTGCTCCCATATGGCAGCCTGACTTGAGAACTTCATGGTAGGAGCTGCCGTTGGTGGTGGTTCAGGCCCTGAGAGCCGGCGAGCCCCAGTACATCCTAATGCATCCTCACTCGCTGCTAGCGAATCCCTGGCAGGTCCTCAAGAGAGTGGGGGCCTGCTTGTGTTCAGAGCTAGGGGGCTTTTATTGTTGCCGCTACTCCATTACGTAGAGGCTGTAACTGCACAAATGACTGGGTTGAGGTGGCACATGGAGTGAGCCCCAACCACAGTGAGTTCTCAAGAACACCTCCATTTGGTGACAGTTGGTTCTCAGTAAATGTTGGCGGAACTAAATTGAGTATGAGTTCGTGAAAAAATATCAGACTAAATCCTATTTTAAATACACCAGAGCCTGATATTTAAAAATGAGACCTCTGGTGAATGCTGTCGTGCATACTCCCTTTGGCTGTTTCTTTGGGGCAGATTTGATGTTCACATATTAAGTTTGTTTATTGTGAGGTACACCAGCATTGGACATTTACTTAAAAAGGTTATTAATACTATAACTCACTATCCTACACAGAGAGATCAGTTCACACATTCTAGGATGGTTTACTAAGCTGCTTACTGGGTGACTGACACTGGGGATAAAGAAATAATTGAGGCCTCAAGATGCTTGTGAATCTAGGAGGGGGACATGGATATGCAAACTATAAAAACCATGTCGATTCACCAGGGCCCCCCCACCACGGGGTCTGTGTGCTGCGGGAGTGTTTAGAGAAGGGTTTGTGAAGGCAATTGCAGGAACGGAAAGGGAAAGGATTCCCAGGACAGAAAGGCATTGCAAAGCAGGAACTCAAGCTGGGCCTAGGGAATTTGTAAGTGGGAGACATTTCCGGTATGGGGAGCGGTGGATGCAGAGGCCCAGAGGAGAGAAAGTGAACTAATTGCTACCACTTGGTGGACAAACTGGCATCTGGGCTGGAGGGAAGTTTAGAAGTGAATAGAGGAGGGGGTCTCCGGTTGCTGAATCTGGTCTAGAACCCTGGAGTGTTCGAAGGCTTTTAGGCAGGGCAAGGGTATGTTTTCACAGTCCACCAGCCCCCCCAGAAGTAGCAGCACTCATCAGTTACTTCTCTGGAGGTGGACCAGCCTTGGGTAGAAATGAGCAGTGTAAACTCCCCCCAAAGCAAAGGGACCTCTCGCCAGCACAGAGCATTTTCAACCTCTCCCCACCCCCCAGCCAAGTGGGGATGATCTCCTTCTGACATACAAAGAAATGGAGGCTCAGCTGTGAGTGACCTGCTTATGGTCGGGCAGCTTGCCTAGAGGACCAGGGCTGGACCTGGGCATGCTGAAAGATCCCACAGGGTGGGCGGCAGAGCAGTCTCTGTCCAGGAGTGTTTCCCTAGGATGGGACTGGCTGGGCCCTCATGTACTCAGTCTCAGTTTGGCAGTGTCTACCCAGAGATAACATCATATTCCAGAGATTCGGTTAAAGCCTCATTCTCCCAAGCCCACCCTCCATCTCAGAGGTGGTCACCTGGGTTTCTGACAAACTGTAGGTGGTAGGCACCATCCCCTTCTTAGACTTCAGGTGGCTGTCACAAGCTCAAACTATTAATCTGTGATTCTGACTGACCTGCTGTAAAGCCAGGTTCCCAGGGCACGCTCCTTCATATGACCGTTTTGCTAGAATGGCATGTAGGGCCCAGCAAGCCTGTTTTCTCATTTGGTTACCTACTTATTACAAGGAACAGTCTTACAGGATCAGGAACAGTCAAATGGAAGAGATGAATAGGGAGTGGTATGGGGTGAGCAGCATCCGTGCCCTCTCCAGATATGGTGTTCTACCCTAGATCTTCATAGGTTCACCCAACCTGAAGCTCGTCAAAGCTCCTCCACGTTTTTGTTCAAGGAGGCTTCATTACATAGATGTGGTTGATTATTGTCCATTGGCAATGAAACTCAACCTCCTGCCCTTCCCTTTTCCAGAAATCTGGGTGGGACTGAAAAATCCCATCATCTAGTCATGCCGTATTTCCTGGTAACCTGTCTTCCCCAGGTGTTTTCCAAAAGTTACCTTCATTAGCGTAGTAAGAGACTCCTTTACCGCTCACAAACCATAGGAAATTCCAAGACTTTTGGGGAAGCTATGAGCCAGGAAGTGTGGATCAAAGCCCAAATGTGTACGAGAAATACATCTTTTGGTTATGTGAATGACCAGATATGGTTGTCTTACAAACTTCAGGATCACAGTATCCAAATCTAACTGTTTTTTTTTTTTCCTTTGTTGGCAAGATCCTTTCTAGCTTAACCTATTTTCTTTTACTGTCTTCTAAGAAGCCCTGCTAGAAGTATTTGAAAAAGATCAGGGAGTGGAGTTCAGTGATATGCCTGACTTGAAGGACTTGGGTTGCTTTATATTGGTGGGACTTTTTCCTCTTTTATACATCTGCCCTCCCAGGGGAAAGGAGACATGTATAAATACTTGAACCGGAGATCAAGAGGAGGACACATTTCTTTCTGCTCACTGATTCTCATGCAAGCCACTGAATCTCTGAATCATTCTCCTCTGTAGAGCAGAGATTGTCCTTTCTGGCTGAGTTTCTCTGTGACCCTCCCATGCGAACTGGGTGTACCAGCAAACATAAAACTCCTACCGCCCCTGAGATTACTCCGTCTGCAGCGACAGCAATCTTTGAATCCATAGACAAAATGTTTAGGGAGATGGAATGCAGCTGTTGGTGTAATGAGTGAGGACAGAAAATAGAATTTGTTGAGGATTAAAAAATATTAAGCTGAAAGATGTGAAAAGCCTGTAGGGTAATTGCTATCGGCTCTGGGTTGACAACTGTTAGAGAAATGCTGTCCAAAGGCCGTCACACGTTGCAGAACCAGGTGACTGGGTGCTCCTCAATAGCAGAAACAGCAGCACTCTGGAAGCTTGCTAGAATCCAGCTCACAGGCCCCAGCCGAGACCACCAAGTCACAGTGGGGATGACCTATTCCTGTCACTGTCTTACTGGGATTCAGCCTGGAAACATGTGCTCCCATCTATAGATTTGTTTTGCTGTAGCAGCTGGCTAGGGTCTGCTGGTTATAAAAGCGGGCAGACTGAGGGGTTCCCTGGGAACCCAAACTCACATGATATCATGGGACCAGGCCATTTGTGCTCACAAATTTTGATTAGTGTGCATAGAGAGAGAAGAGAAGAAAGAATAATAGTTTCCCAAAAAGATACCCAGAGTTATCCATCCCCTCCTTGCAAATGTCCAGCCAAACAGGGTTGGCCTGAAGCAGGGCCACTGAGGCCCAATGGCTTGCCATAGGTCTAAGGTGTCTTCTGTGGGGGCCCACAGGAAAGGGGAAAAAGGGGCCAGGCAAGTCTGGGACTAAAGGAGCAAAATCAAAGAACAAATCAAGATAATGGCTGCCATTGTCGACCTCCCCATTTTTCTCTTACCCACGTGTCTCTTCCAGATGTTTCTACGTATCTCTTCTCTGCATGTCTCCTCAAGTCCCTAGTGCAAATCCAGCCAAGAAGGAAGCAGGCCCTTCTCCACGTGTCTCTCTTGAGCCCACCTGCTTTCCATGTTACATAGCTTCACCTGCCCCCCGGCTCCACCTGTTATCAGGTAGCGCTGAGGCCATGGGACCTCCCCTTTTATGGCGACCTCTGTTTAAGGAGGACAAACTGTCTGGGCTTGCCTTGGACTGAGGGGGTTTTGCTGATGTGGGGCTGTCATTGCTGAACTGGGTAAGTCTCAGGCAAACCAGGACATCCTAGCTGGTCTCAGGGTTAGGGGTAAAAAAAGTTTGTATCTCACTGGGTTCAAATCATTCACAAATGTTTTCCTGATTGCTTAGTGTGTAGGAGGCTGAGGCAGTAATAAAAAGGCCATTTTCGAGCCTGGAGTAATGTATGGCTGTCATCCATTGGAATCCATTATCCTTTTCTTCAGTCTCCATGTGAAACCTGGCAGGGTAGGAGCAGTTCGGGGAGGGGATGGGATGGCCCAGCACTAATTTTTGCTCCTTTTGTACTGTAAGTGGCTGCTGTACAATAGTCTGCTGTGAGCTCCATGGATGTGGGGTGTGGCGGCCACATGGGTGGAGGGGAGAGGGTGTTAGAAAACATGGAGAGACTGAGGGCTTAGGCTCCAGGCAGCGGAGGCAGGGATAAGAGATCTGAAAGAGGAAGAGATGTTTTTAGTAACAAAATCGTTTCTACGTATGTGCTGAAGCTGGGAAGCTCCTTGGATGTCTGCCGAGTGTCGCATTTCTTCTGTTCTGCTGGGTGGGTGTCGCCCGGCTCACAGAAGAGTGGCCTGTTCTCTTCATGCACTTATTTTCCTTCTGGGCTTTCAAAGCATTTTAGCAGCAAGTAGGTATTGGTAATTGTCCCATCTTTTAGATTATAGGTTTGGATTCTAGAGAGCAAGAAAACCAGACTCCTAGTTTTGGAGTTGATGGGGGTGATGGAATTACATGATCTGAACTGGTTGTTCAAATTGTATAATGGTGTCTTCTGGAGCTGTTTCTTTCTTTTTTATTTTTGGCGGGGGTGGGAGTGAGTGGGGAGGGAGGGAACTGTTTCTCGCACTGTGCTTTAGCAGTCATAGAGGCCTGTCCCTGACCCACAGGGCTGACCTTTGCAGACTGACTTTGTGCACAGGAGCAGATGTTCACTCCTGCTAGGAGGACTTTGGGATTCATGGACAGGCCATTTGTAACAGGAGTATGAGGTTTCCACTCCAGACT
Organism: Galemys pyrenaicus; assembly: GCA_019455555.1. Lineage (NCBI taxonomy): Eukaryota > Metazoa > Chordata > Mammalia > Eulipotyphla > Talpidae > Galemys > Galemys pyrenaicus. The sequence goes on along the minus strand of JAGFMF010012290.1, from coordinate 1,664,375 downwards.
TTTTTGTAGAAAATGACTGCTGCCGCTTGCTCTTCACAGCACCTGCCCGCAGTCATCCTCATCCTCACCTGAGTTGCCTTTTTATTCCCAATCAAGTCTTGCCATTTTTGAAATGTGTTCCCAGATATGGATGAATCATCAGAGATTGCTTATTAAGGAGAACAGGACTGTTCGCTTGTCTCACAGCAAAATGTCAATAACTGGCCAGCACTTGACAGCCCTTAGTAAAGGAGAAGTTGGGTGCAAGTAGCTGATGCTTGCAGCGTGTTCATGTCTAAGGGACATCACAGAGGCACATGCTCTGCACTGACATTGCATCTTGCTTTTTGTCCTCCTTTAGTTCTCCCACTTTGGTGTGGATCAGAGCACACGAGGGCTTGTTAAACACAGATCCCTGAGTCCCAGAGCTTCTCATTCAGTTACCTGGGCTGGGGCCTGAGAATGTGTGTCTAGCACATTCGCAGGTGAAACTGAGCTGCAGATCCAAGGACTGCATTTTGAGGACCACCACTCAGGAGCTCAGGGGCTCTTGTTCGCCTCCTGTCCCACGTTGTGTTCACTGGACACCTCACACACAGCCAGGGCAGCACTGCGGGTCTTGTGAAATCAGCGGAGGCAGACCCCAGCTGAGTCAGTGAGCCCAAGCCCAGGTCCCTTGTCGGCAAACTACTTCGTAGCTCATTAAGCTTTTCCTCTTTTGGATCTGGGACCCAAGTATCCTGTTCCCTATTTCTTTTGGTAATGGTGACTGTCTAAAGGTTGATTGTAGGATTCCTTAACGATGATTGTTGACTAGAAAATAAATTACCCAGACCACCACACCTGCAGGAAGAAGGCTGTTCCAGGGGACAAGTCTCCACGTTATTGGGTAGTTGAGAGGGAAAGAAAAGTTAGCAGCGTGTTTCATGGAGTGATGAAACGTTTCATGGAGTGATGCCAGCTTCTGTGTTTTCTGTTGCTGTGAACTTTGGGCTCTGAGCATTATAGGATATTTAGCAGGATTCTGAAGATTCTGCCCTAGGATGTCAATTTTTCTTAATTTTGAATCTTTTCCTCAAACATTAGCTTGCTTATTAGAAAGAAAGAGCTGTATTTTGATTGTCTAAGGATCAGAGAGATATTAGCGGGAAGTTGGGTAGGGATAGAGGTGGAATGATGTGACATTATTTCTCTTATCATCGATAGTTCATTATAGCTGGAAACTTTCTAAGCCTAGTCTTCAAAAGCAGAAGGGAAGTAGTTTGGAGAAGGAAACCCCAAAATCTCATATAAAAATACCCTCTTATATCCATACACAGAGTCCTCATGAGAAAATTTATTTACTGCGCCTAAAAATTCCTCAACATGTTGCAAGACTAGATATCTAATAACAGAGATTTAAGCATTGGAGTAGGCCTCTCAGTGGTTCTAGAATGCTCTGTAAGACTTTGAAGCCTGGGGCCTTCCTGGTGGTGCAGTGGGTTAAGCAACGCACTATGAGGCAAACTGCAACCACTACAGCACGAGTTCGAGCCCTGCCGCTGGCCAGGGGGGTGACCCGCGTGGCACAGCAGACCTTCCCTGCCTTGCCCGCTGCTCCCCTCAGCAGTGTATTTCAGTTAATCTGCCTGTTCTTTTCCCCACTCTGCCTCTGGTCTGTACCCCAGTTCTTGTGTGTATACATAAATCAATCTTTTTTAAAAAAAGACTTTGAAGCCATGTGAAAGATTAATCCTCTTAAGTGAACTTAATGAACTTCTATAGTAAACTGTCTGCTCTGTGAGGACAGGGACAATGTTTTATTTTCTCATCACTGTCTTTCTAGAGTCTGGCACAGAGCCTGACCATGCTAGGTGCTTAATACATTGTTGATAAACGAGGAGGAAAGTTCTCTGTGAAGGGATAAGATTGCATTAACTGTTGACCTTCCTTATGTAGTGCTAATGGGGGCTAGCCTTGAGACCAACTCCACAGATGTTTTCTGAAGATTAGCCAAAGGCTAGCCCATTGGAGAAGGGAGAGCAGCTGGAGACAATGAACAGTTCAGGCCCTTGGCCACGTCAGGACCAGCAGGGAAGGGACAGAGTCACAGGTCCAAGCTAAGCGCTGTGGCAATCATGAGTAGGCCAGCAAGTCATGGAGTCAGGGGGCCTTGGCAGTGACGGGCTTGTTCCCTTGTCTGGTGAGGACGTTGAGGGTCAGAGCAGGAACGTGACCTCCCCCAGGTCAGACAAACTGTTAGTGGTAGAGCCCATGTGGAACTTTCTAGTTCTTCTTCCACTACATCTGTGATTTCTTACCGCTGCTTGGAGTGACGAGGAACCGCCCTGGTGCAGAAAGGAGGCAGGTAGGTAGATGTGGGTCTTCTTTGACGCAGGTCTATGTGGATGAGCTCTACCTTGGAAAGCTCCGTGTGGACTTCTCTGAGGAGGCAGCTTCCCAGCTGTGCATTGCACCTGCCTATGTTAGTACCGGCCTCACTGTCTGTACCTGACTGTCAGTACCTCCCCACACCTCCCTTATGGTGGTATTTTTGCTCCTAGATGCAGTGGTACTGACCCCTTGAGAAGAAGGATGAGCTGTTCTTTCTGCTTTGGTCTTTAACTCTGCCAGTTTCCCCTGAGGGTGGTGTGAGTTGGGGCTTCTGAAGAACTCAGCTGACTCTCAAACGTGCTTGCCTAGCGCAGACAGTGTGAACTGGAAACTCCTTATATAACTGTTACATAAGCCCAACTCTCCCCAAGGCCCAATAGACCCCTTGATTAGAAACCACCTGGCCTCAGGAGCTTCTCAGGTGTTTGGGGACCCCTTGGTGCCCCTCCGTGTGAGGAGTCTCCCTCCTCAGGGACATCTTGGTGCAGCGTGGTGCAAAGCAGGTTCACCAGCCCGACCTTGCTGTGACCTTCAAGCACATGGCTCTTCTGGTGATTCATATTTTTGTATTTTACAGAAACATCCATCTGCCATAGCTTAGACATATAATAAATGGCCCTTCACTATGGAGAGTTAGAGAAGGCCTCAGTCATCCACGCACTTGGTAGTAATAATACTTAACACGTATAAAGCATTCTTTGGTAGACTTTATCCTGACTGCTTTAAACGTGCTGTTTAATCCTCCCAGGCCTGCTGCCCTGGGAGCTTGGGCTGTACTGAGCCCCTTGGTGGTGTCTAGCCCCTTGGTGAGAGGACAGTGTGCTGACCTGGGCTGGCCGGGTACTGTGCTGGAGGCTGGAGCACTTTCTGCCCCTCTCTCTGTCCCTTGTTTCCCTCCCCTGCCTCCCGGCTGTGCTTTTCTCTTCTGTGCTGCAGTCAAAGATTTGGTGGTCTAAGTAACAGTAATTGCCATTCATTTTTCCCTGACCAGTTTTGTTTCTAGTCCAGATGTAATGTCTCTGCCAGTCACTAAGGTGTTGGGGCATATACTCACCTGCGGAAATGGTTTTTGTGCTTGCCAGTGCCCATCTAGAAGAGAGTGGTTGGTGGCACACTTTACCCTTCTCTCGTTCTGGTGCTTGGGCTGCTTCTCCCTTTCACGGTGTCTGGACAGCAAGCCTGACCTGGTGAGAGCGGCTGGGGCCTCGCGGGAGCTACAGGTTTCCTTCTTTGCACAGCTGTGACTTGAATTTTTGTGTATCCTCCAAATTCTATATAGCACAAATGTTAGAGCACATCTGTGCTATTCCATGGTTTCAAAAGGAAAAACAAATTTTACCTCTGTGTACCTGTGCCTCATTTTGCTCATCTGTAAAGTGGCAACACCGCTATCCCAGCATCCTTGCTTTCTTCATAGGGCCCACATCAGGCCAAATGAAATAATAACCTGGCAAGCTGGATGCTTTAAAGAGAGGAGGCAAAGGACCATGAAATCAAGCTCAGGTGGCAGATAGATTTTAATGCTATAAATGGGGCTGTGAAATGGAAGTTTAATCTTTTGCAATCTGATCCCATTTGTTCAGTCTCAGGACTTAACTTGGGAAATCGATAAAATGAGTTAATTGTGTGTTCTCTCTTTTTTCCTATTGGTGTAGCTGCTTTAGGCTTCGGACAAAAGCTAAACTCCCATGCACTTTAAGCTAAAATAGCATTTGCGATGCCTGGGAGATAAGAGCAGCACCCGAGTTTCTGGCATTGAGGATAAGGATGAAAGAGAGGGAGTGGGCACCGGGCTTTCAGGAGGCTCTTCTGCGTGGATAACACCTCTGCGCTGACTCCAATCTTCACGGGCCTGCAGTGCCTTTCCCTGGTACTCGATGGTTTTATGAACACCCTTTAATGTTCAGAAGTGAATTGGCAGTTTCCTCTCTCCGCTGGACTTGATGTTCAGATATAAAGGAAACAGGTCTCCGATTTGAATAATTAAAGCCTATCAGAACAGCGTGCCATGACCCAGCGATGGGCTTTCTGCTGATACGCACTTGTTCCTAATCTTTAGCACAGATGTGGAATGTACTTAACCTGCGTCCAAGTCATGGGGTCCCTGCAGGCAAGTTGGCCAGGCTTGTTAAGCAGCGGGAGGCTTCAGCGACTCTGAGAGAACGGTGCGGGCTTCTGGTTTTATGTCAAAGCACCTCTTGGAATTGCTTTAGAGGAGTAAGCCCGAGGGCCAGGCTTTGGGTCTGCCACGGACTTAGAACAATCCCAACCACAGAGGTGCTGCGAACGAAATACTTGTTTGAGCCAACGGGAGCTATAGAAAAAGGTCCAGCAGTGTGGGTGGTAAGCTATAGAAAAAGGTCCAGCAGTGTGGGTGGTGGGGGCAGGGGCTGAGAGGCACAATTGAAACAGATCTCTTCTGGAAACATCTATTAAATCCTGGTGCTGGCAAAAGGCGCTCGTGTATATTATTCATAAGCAGTCGCTCTGCTCCCATGTAATCTTAATTAAATGAAACGATGCTAATGTTTACTGCTGGTGATAGGCTTGGGTGTTTGAGACTTGATTGTGTTGCGTTAATGTTTGATTGAAATAAATGACCCAGTTTGTTTTAATCCAACATCGCTGTATTGGAAGTAGGAAGCTGAGATACTAAGTGTTAGCTCACTGGAAATTGGTTCATTTTCATAAGCATCTTGACAATAGGGATTTTATTATTGTCATTAGTCATTGTTAGTTATTGTCATTGAGAAGCTATTGACCCTTTACTATGCGCTAGCTTAGAAACCTGTTCAGGGGGTTGTGAACAGCTGTGATGACAGTAGGTACCTGGGGTGCTGGGACCCGGAGAAGGGCCTGAGCTGGCTGGGGTCAGACAGCAAAGGGTCCTTCACATGAAATCACTATGTCCAGTGTCACATTCTGGTGTGTGTGGGGGGTGGGGAGTTGGCTGGTTAAGGCAGTGTGGAGACTTTGAACCCCTGGGCCCGGCACCCCCATCGTGTCTCTCTGTGGAGCCCATTTTGGTGTCTGCAGGTGGGTGGATGCTGAGGAGCGGGCTTTTCCTTTGAATGGGGATGTCTTGGTTCATGCCATACCTGCCGTGACGGTCACTTGGTCTTCTTTGTGTCTCAAGGCCACTGTGCTTACTGTGGCAGTCGTTCCTCAAAGTGAAGCTCTCAGAACCCTATGATTTGGTTATTGATGATGTAGCTTCCTAGAAGGCCCCAGCTCTCTGGAGAGGGGTTCAGTTATTTGCTGCGCCTCCCACCCCACCCCCGCTGGTTACAAGCTTGCTTCTTGGTTTACGTCTTTTCTCACTTCTCTCTTCCTTGGAGAGGCCTCCTTTGATCATGCTTCCTGAATTAGTGCTGTTGGTTACGCCTTACAGGCTGTTTGCAAGTCCCTGAAGTGCCCTTTGTTCTGCATAGCTGGTGTCTGCATTTGATTCTCTGTCTCTGCCACCAGAAAGTGAGTTCTGGGAGGGCAGGGTCCTTTCCTCTGTATCCCAGTACCTGGGCTTGGCCTGGCAAATAGTGGGTGCTCCCTAAGTGTATCACACTACAAGATTTCCAGGTGAGCCTCAGAGAGGCTCAAGTTGCCTTCCAGGAAGAGGGGCTGAGTTGTAAGGGACAGTCCTTCAAATAGGTTAAAGAAATGACCAAAATGTCTGACTTAGAATTTCCAGTCCTGATGTTCAGGTAATAAACTTAGTTTTACCAAATGAGGTGACATTGCCAGCACAAACTTCAGAGCCTTTAAGAACATTAATAACTGCTGGTGTTAACTGTGAAACATTCTGCGAACTTGCAGCAACAGATGTAACAGTGATGGTCATTACAGAACCTATTATGCCTGACCTCTTAAGGGAGGTAGGGTATTAGCAGATGCTGTTCTTTACAGTTCTTTCCATAGTTGCTGCCGGAGAACATGCTTTTGAGTGAAAGATGCAATGTGCCTGGAGAATCAGCTCCAAAACTTTCAAGGAGGACAAGACCTGAAAGGCTCTGTTCTGCTTACTAATTTAAACCACAATCATGAAGTTGGATGTGTGTCTGTTTTAATTTGTGACTAGATTAACAAAATAACGTACTGCTCAGAGCCCTTGGCAGGGTAGGGGTTGGGTGGTTTGATGAATAGAATTTACTCCAGTAAGTAAATCACTGTTTAAGTTTTACTTGACTCTTCTACTGAAGTACTATTGACTGTAAGTGTTGATCGTGATGCTTTTGGCACTGGCCTCTCTCCAGACCTTGAACGTGTGGTGGGGAAACTGAGTGTCATCAGCGGTGGGAATAGAAGGCTCCGTCCCCATTCTTGTCATCCCAATACTAATCCAGTTTGAGTATTATCACTTTTTATTTGCCCTTTACCCTTTCTCACTTAATATAATCACCAGTAAATGAAAACCTTAACAGAACCTTTCCAAAGGGAATATGTGACACGATCTAAACAGACATCCCAAGTTCTAGAAACTCCATTATTGTGGTCATTTCAAAGTCACCCTCAAATCTGCTGTTCTGCTCTTGGTACACTATGTGCTAAGGCAGGGCAAGAGCAAGACCTGTGGGAAGGACTTGTACCTGCATAGAATGGACCACCCGCTCCTGGGGCCGGTAGGCACGTCACCGAGGTTGGGCAACATCACAGAGTGCGGAGTGGCCAGTGGGTATCAGAGCCCAGGGAACTTGAATCACAGCTGAGGAAGTTTGGGCTTAATTCATGAGACTGCGAGCCACCGATCCTTCTGGAATGAGGAGTGACTTGACAGGCCCTCTGTTTTAGGACGGTGGATGTCGGAGCTCTCGTAAGATGACTTGGGAGAGGGCCTCAGTGCAAGAGACCTCGGCACTCACCAGCCTAAGTTGAAAGGCAAAGAGCAAATGCTTGAACCAAGACAATTCAAATGGGGGACGTCTGGTGCGGGTGAGGAAGGATCTAGAGATGACTTGTGTGTTGAGTGGCTCACATGTCCTTGTTCGCTCTGGAAATACCCAGTTTGTGCTACTGACCAACATAGGTGACTGATGACGCTTCCATCTTGTAGGAGAAATGGTCACACATGGCACTTTCACATGGTTCAGGTCATGTTAAAAGTGCTTCCTTTTACTATCAGACGCATTCCTGTTTGGACAGTAAATTGCTTGCTGATCCTCATTTGGTAGAGAGAAGAGTGAAAAGAAAGTCTTCTCAGCTTGGTGCGCAGGAGAATATCCTGGAACCAGAAGAGAATGAGGACTGGGAGGTGGTGATATTGACCCAGCTAATTCACTAAATTTGAGACTGGTTCATACCTGACTTTGAAATAATTCCATTCCCTCTCTAAAGATAGGAGATTCTCAGCCTGGGGGATAGTTGAAAGCATAACGCCTTTGAAGGGTGGTTCACATGGGAGCCTTAATAGCCATCATTCAGGCTCTTGGAAATTGCCCTGAATGGAGTGAATCCATCTGCCTCTTGTGAGCTGCTGAGTTGCTCCCACCCCTGTATACAGACATTCCTAGCACAGGGGGTTAGATGAATTGCAGATGGCTGGTGGGCCCAGGCTCTGGGGTCCATTGACCTTAACCGTGTCTGTTGAATGATGATAAATACTTATAGACTCTGTATCCCAAACTCAGCCAGCCTCACAGGTTCTCATTCTCATTCCTGATGGAGCCTGGGCAGGGGTGTCTGCGACTCAGCTGAGTCCTCCGTACATCCAGGGGTGGCGGTGGCAGGTAGAGCTGCTCTCGGTGTGGGACCCCAGGGCCCACGCCTCCTTCATTACCTAAGTACCACGTGTCTAGTGGGGACACGGAAATGTCCCAGTGATAAAGTCATTTTCAGTCTTCATGCGAGCAAGAGCTCACTTCAGACTTTTGACTTCATGTGCTCACTGCAGGCCTAGGTGTGCTGAGGAGGGAAGTACAGGTTATTTCCTCCACTTGTATTTCATAGGTGGAATTGCTGGCGGGCCAAGGTACCAGTCCCCACAGGATGAATGGCCTTGTCAGGAAGACCAGATAGTTTAGTGGGAGAGCGTGTTTTTGAAATGGCTGTATTCTGGAGAGCCTTGCTGTGGGAAATGACTAAAACATACGAGCTTTCATTATGGGCGTGTGTGCAGGCAAGGGGATCCCTAGGTGGAGTTTTGGTGCCGTATCATTAGGAAAGAGGGCCAACGAGTCAGGTGCGTGAGTGAAGGTAGGCGCTCCAGAGCACTTTGGCTTGCACACAGTGCTTTTGGCTCGTTCTTGACAGATGTCTTCACGGCACAGCAATATGGTATGAGGGTCTTTGCTGCAACTCTGCCACATGACTTCACTCCTTCCTTGCAGAATGAACTACCATTTTCTATATATTTATTATGAGATTTATGGTTCATTGAATTCTGACTATAAAAGAACTCGAGTGTTGTAGGAAATTGGGAAGTCACAGGAAACAAAGCATTGTTCGTACTCCCACGCTCTCTCTGAACACGTTTCTTCCTCCCTTTTCCTGGTCTCACCTCCTCAGAAAGACTGATGGTTTTGATGGAAACTTTTCAGACTAGCTCTTTGCTTGTGCAAACTATGTATCCACAGATGTTTGGAATTTTGAAGACAAAACATGATCATTCTATATATAATATTTTGTCATTTATTTTTCAGTTAATTTGCCTTGATTATCTTTCCAAATCATTGGTCAACTCCTACAGATTAATGACTGTGAGAGCCTCGTGGATGACTACATTGTGCTGGGTTGCCACCCACCTCACTGTTTGGGAATCTAGGCCAATTTTCAGTTTTTGAAATTATCAATCATGCTACAGTGACATCCCTAGTTAGTTACTTCTGTGGCAGGCTAGTGCCGTTGTAGGGCAGACTCCTAGACTTGGCATGCATAGGTTAAGTTACCGTCTAGGTTTAATCCATTTTGCAGTTCTTACAGCTGCATGCATGTGCTGTTTCATATCTCTTGGTATTAATCTTTAAATGTTTTTACAAGACACATTGGTTAAAAAACGGTATCTCAGTGTTTAATGGTCGTTCCTTGAAACGTGACTGAGGTAGAGAAATATATTGGATTTATGTACTTTGGTGAATTGGCTTTTTGTACTTCTTTGGTGAATTGTCTATTTAGGTTGTTCACATTTTGTTTCTGATCACAGGAGCTTCAAAAATAATTAGACCTTTGTATGTTTGTGAATGTTCTTTTTTCTCTAATTTGTAGGCTTCTGTTCTTGCCTAAATCTTAACCCCTCCCAAAGAAGAGACCAATATGTTTCATGCTCTTACCCTTTTCCTGGTGGAAGAAGCAATCACTGCTCTCTCTTTTATGATCGAGAAGAATGTAGTTTGAGGGTCAGACCCAGTTCTAGGATTATCATGTTCTATCTAAGAATCTCATCTTTGCTGGAAGCGCGAGGATGTCATTGCCCTTGTCTGTCATATGACATCTCCTCTACCTTTGGTGCCTCAGGTCCCAAAGTGTAGGATAAATATTCATGGCTGGACTATTATTCTTCAGCATTTACAACCATGTGCATTTTCTATATGTATGTTACTCAATTCACTGTTTTTCCTTTTGGAAAAAAAATTGTTTCTGCAGTCTTAAATAATGAATTCTGCCAACTCGGTCATCTTTTTTTTTTTTTCCCCCTCTGGATTATGGATTTTATGCCATGTTTAGGGTTTCAAGTTCTTGAGAATAAGTAATTTTTGGAGCCCCGTAGTCTTGACATTTTACTTGGTGATTCCGTAAGTCAGCTAGTTTGGCTCTTTTGCTGTGGAGAGTCCTTTCCCCCCACTCAGCTCATTTTGAGCTTCAGTTCATCACCAGCATTCTTTCATCACTGTTGCTCATTAGGAAACTGAGCATCACCCTGGATCCTGAAAGTTAGGATCCAGCCAAGCTGGACACCCTCTGTCATGAAGCCATGTTTTTCAGGCACTTTTGCCATCCTTTCATAGCTCGTTGAGTACTGGGTGCTCTTTGGTTAAAAATTCTGAGCCATCGTGGGCTTTAAACACGCCCCTCTTTAGTGAGGAATATTAGGAAAATCCCAGAAACAGGAGCTCCACACTCTCTGATCTCCCTTCTGCATCAGTTCATGAGACCTTGGATTTGTCCTTTAACCTTTATAGCCTCTTCTCACTGTTCAGCTGCAAGATCCAGTTATCCCTTTAATGCTGCTCCCGTTCTTGTTCCTTGGTCAATGATTCTTCTGAATTTCAGCTTAGGGCTGTGTCTGCTATTGTGGTTTTCTTGCCCATCACTTCCCTTTTCTATTCTTTTTTTCCCATCTTTTAGTCTCTTATTTGAAATCCCTTGAAGGCGGGCAGTTATTCATTTGGATTCATCTTTGTTTCTGCAGGCCTTTAGATGTGTCTGCCTCATTTCCTGGACTCTGTCTTTGCAGCTGAAATTAGAAATCTACAGAAGCCTAACAGATGTTAGAATCTCATGAAGTAACAGACTTGAAATAGCCCAAGTCTACTCACCGAGGGTCTGGCTGTACCTCCAGAGACAGCTCGCGTTGGGGTGCCCTGACTTATTACCCATCTTGCTCCCTATTAGAGAATTTTGAGGATGGCTTCAGTACATTGTCATTCTCTTGGCCAAACCTTTGCTTTTTCCAGTCTTATTTTCCCCATATGTAAATGGGAATTTACATCTGCAGAAGCTACAACAGACACTCAACAGAAGTCAGAGTGTGGTGGTAAGTCAGGTATTGCTGGGGCCTGAGGCTCATTTGATAGACAAATGACTGCCTGTGTCCTCTGAGAGCCTCCTGTTGAACAGAAGTAGTCTGGGCACTGGAGAGAAGGCAGAATAGTAGCTGCATTTGGGTTGAAGTTTGGGGGCTACTGGGTCTTGATTCCTTATCTTCTGAGTATGCCTGCTTCAGGGAAGAGTTGTGTTGACAATTATGAAGCGCCGCCTCCATAAAATAGCTTTGATACTTATGGTGGTGAGTGAATTGTTAATTACCAGAATGGTATGTAAATAAATTGAATGAGCAAATCTTATAAATGTCTGAGACTTTTATTTTTTTTTTTGAGACTTTTAAAATACAATGCTAAAGAATTTGAAATGAGTTTTCACCAGCTCAGTTTACAAGCATATACAACATGTTTTATTAATATTAATATTAATACTTAATTTTATTAATATAATTCATTTTATTCCTATGTCTTGATTAATCAAAGTTGCTTCAAGTTGAGCTTCCAGATACTTAACAATTCCTTTGTAGACCCCCCTTAACCCTTGCTGCCAAATCCCCTCCATCCCCATAATCTCTATTTTGTTGTCAAACTCCACTGTTTATTTCATTTTATCCATCCATTTATTTTGTTTCTTTATAGTATACATTTAGGTGAGGTCATCTAATATTTGTCACTAACTTCAGTTAGCATAGTCCCCTGAGTGCCTTCCATTTTGCTGCAAATGGCAAAAAAAAAGAAGAAGAAAAATCATAGCTAAATAGTACTTGACAGTATATGTAAACCACATCATCTTTAGTTTTCTATCAGTGGACACTTAGGTCGTGTCCATATCTTGGCTATTAAAAATAATGCTACAATAAGCATAGGGGTGTATGTATCTCTTGAAGTCTTTGCATAGATATATATATTATAGAATATATTAGTATATATATAGATATATTCTTTGCATAGATACCCAGAGTGGGGTTGCTGGATCAGACATCTGGAGGTTCTATTTTTATTTTTTTGAGGAACCTCCATACTGTTTTTCCAAGGTTGTTGTACTGATTTACATTCCCACCACTCGTGCACGGGAGCTGTTACTAAACTTTGTAGTAAACATTCTCACAGTTGTGAGGAGATACCTCATTGTGGTTTTGATTTGCATTTCCCTAATTAGTGATCATGAGCAATTTTTTCCTGTGCCCTTTGGCTGTCTGTATGTCCTTTTTGGAAAAGTGTTTATCTAGACCTTCTGCCCATTTATTGATTGGTTTGTTGTTAAGTCCACTTGGATTTTAGCCCCTTGTCAGATGTATAATGTGCAAATATCTTCTCCATTCAGTAGGCCTACTTTATACTTTGCTGATACTTTCACTTAAAGTGCAGAAAATTTTTAATTTGACATGGTCTTATTTATTTTTGCTTATGTTTCACTTGCCATTGGGGTTGAGTCCCCAGAGATATCTCTAAGGTTGATGTCATGGTGTGTATCACATACGCTTTCTTCTATGGATTTTAGAGTTTCGGTTTTTACATCAAACTCTATAATTCATTTTAAATTTATTCTTCTGTTTGGAAATAGAGTGATTCAGATTCATTCTTTCGCATGTAGCTGTCCAGTTTCCCCAACACTATTTAAGAGGTTTTCTTTTATCATGTAGTTGTGGCTGCTTTATCATAGAATAACTGTCAGTAGATGTGTGGGTTTATTTCTAGGCTTTCAGTTCCATTCCATTGGCCTGTGTATCTATTTTTATTCCATTCCGTACTGTTTTAATTTCATCACTTGGGGATGTAAGTTGAAGTAGTATAATGTGATGACTCTTTTTTTCCCCCCTCTGAAGGTTGCTTTAGCTATTCAGAAACTTCAGTAGTTCCATATAAATTTTAGTATTAATTGTATTTCACTAATGGCCCTCCCTGGTGGTGCAGTGGGTTAAGCTACCCAGTATCAAGCAAACTATAGCCACTGCAGCAGAGTTCGATCCCTGCCGCTGGCTGGTGAGGTGCCCCACATGGCATAGCAGACCTCTCCTGCCTCGCTCGGTGCTCCCCACAGCAGTGTATTTCAGTCGATCTGGATCTGCCTGTTCTGTTCCCCACCGTATCTGGTGGATTCTTTCACCCCCCCTCCCCCGCACCTCTGGCCTGTACCCCGGTGCTTGTATGCATAAATAAATCTTTTAAAAAAAGTGTATTTAAAAAATTATATTTCACTAAAGAATGTCATTGGAATTTTTATAGCGATTGCACTGAATCTGTTACTATCTTAGGTAAGATGGTCATTTTAATAATATCAGTTCTCCCATGAGATGGGGAAACACATCCAGGGAAAGGTTTCTATGTCTTCTGTTTCTTTTAACAATATCATGTAGTTTTCTTTTTTTTTTTTTAAGATTTATTTATTTATGCATACAAGTGCTTGGGTACAGGCCAGAGTCACGAGAGGTGAGAGGATTCACCAGAGAGAGCGGGGAGCAGAACAGGCAGACTGACAGAAACACACTGCCGAGGGCAGCAGCAGGTGAGGCAGGAGAGGTCTGCTGTGCCATGTGGGTCCCCTCCCTGGCTGGCAGCAGAGATGGAACTCATGCTGCAGTGGCTGCGGTTTGCTTCATAGTGCGTTGCTTAACCCGTTGCACCACCAGGGAGACCCCAATATCATGTAGTTTTCATTGTATAGATCTTTTACCTCCTTTTTTAAGCTTATTTCTAGGCATTTCTTTCTTATGCAATCATGGATCAGATGGATTTATTAAATTGTTTTTGCTAGCTCATTTATATGTAGGAATGCAATAGATTTTTGTATATTGATTTTGTCTTCTGCCATGTCACTGTACCCATTGTTTCTAATAATTTTTTAATGGAGTCTTTAGGGTTTCCTATGTATATTATATAATTTTACTTCTCATATGTGGATTCCTTTTATCTCTTGCAGTTTTCTAATAGCTCTCTAAACCTCTAGTGCATTTGAATTATAGTGGCGGGCTTTGTCCAGTTATCTTTGACCAGAAGGCCAGTGGCTGTGATGCATCCACATACAAAGGTGGAGCTGTTGCTTTCCCTGTCTTCAGGTAGGACCCCTCTATTAAGAGAGTGCCATATGCTGGTGGCACAAGGATACCCAGTTTGCACAAATGCTGATAATTGATTTGAAATGTATTTTCTCCTGAAACATGCTTACTATATTTGGTGTACATACAAATAGCTGTATGGGGCACTCCTTGGTGGCCCAATGGGTTAGGCAACACACTCTGAGGTGGCCCTCGTCTACTGCGGCACAAATTCGATCCCTGCTGCCGGCCAGGGAGGGGACCCACATGGTGCAGCGGACCTCTCCTGTGTCGCCTGCTGCTCCCTTCAGCAGTGTGTCTCAATTAATCTGCCTGTTCTGTTCCCCATTCTGTCTCTGTTGAATCCGCTCACCCCCCACACCTCTGGCCTGTACCCCAATTCTTGTATGCATAAGTAAATAAATCTTTAAAAAAACAGATAGCTGTATCGCTCTCCTAGGGATCTATCACTTCTAGGATTGTTTCTATGGAAAAAAGGAATTCTGAATTCCAACCTTGGAACTCAGAACACAGCTTGCTTAAAGACTATTAAAGGAAACCTCACATAATGCTGCAGGAGGATGTGGGGCCTTGTTACAGGGGAAGTGGCGATGGCAATGAGGTTCTTTCTGAATGGATCCAAGAGGTAGTAACTATGTTGCATTGTAACATATTTGGAAGTTGTAGGAAGTCAATTGCAGGAAGACTTCAGCACATAAATGCTAGGGGAGTGAATCTGCTTCAATTTTAAAAATTACATTTGAAATCTCAGTTTAAATAAATCCCAAGAAAGCTAGAAAAGAAGGGGGCAGTAGCTGTAGCAGGAATAGCAGAAATCTGCCATAGCAGGAGTGTGGTGATTCTTCATTTTAGTGTAAATACTGCCAGTACTGCATAGAATATAGGATATGGTATTCAGGGTGGTGGGGATACTAGTTAACATCCTATAGCTGTCATTTCCTGGAACCCCTGCATCGCAGTGCATTTGGGCTGCTATAACGGAATACCATAGAGTCAGTGTCTTAGAAACAACATAAATTTACTTCTTACGGTTCTGGTCACTCAGAAGTCCAAGATCAAGGGGCCAGCACATTCAGAATGTGGTGAGGACTGTCTTCTCATGTGTGTGCACGGGGTGAAGAGGGCTATTTCTGGTCCTTGGAGCCCCTTATAAGGGCACTAGTCCTATCTAGGAGGACTCTACCCTGTGACCTAATCATTTTCCAAAGCCCCAGCTCCAAACATCATTACATTGGGGATTAGGTCCCAACAAATGAATTCTGGGGGACTCAGACAGTCTGCAGTGCACTCTTAGTGAGAAGTGGTCTCAATCCTTACCTGCATAGCCGAAGTTTGTCTTCCCTGAACACCCTCTGTTAGTTTCCTTCAGAGGAGAAATTGTGGTTTGCTTTTCATATTTCTACCCCAAAAGGAGGGTTTCTCTGACTTGAGTTTCAAGTAGACTTTAAAACACGATACTTAAAAGAAGTCTGACTCATCTTTCAAAAAGTGATTTTTGCCAGGTATCTGGCCAAAATACTGGATATTTAAGAGACACTTTGTCCCCAAAAGATATCACCAAGACTGAGAGTAATAGAAATAAATCAAAAGCCTATCAAGCACTAACCTATGCCTTTCACCAGACTGAGTATTTTGGTAAAACCAAAGATGCAGTATATACAACTCTTCCAAAGCTTATGATATTAATGGGTAGAGAGACTAGATACATAAAACAGTGATGGTAAAAGACTGCAATATGAATTTCTTTGCTCTGAACCATTTTGGACGATGGTGGCTATGAATTATACATACTTGAATGCATACATTTTTAAATGGCAGCGTGTGCAAATTCATGGTGCAGACAGTACGGCTGGAGCTGACCTGTGAATGGGGGTGAGACTTCGGCTTGGGCAAGAGAAGGTGTTTGGTCACCTCAGCGCATGTCTGTTCTATTGTTCTCAGTTGTCAGACACAGGAGATGGGCTGTGATCGTAGGTCTCTTGCTTGATTTGCTGTAAAGGGCTGCTACTACTGTTAGTCTGAGTTGGAGATGTTGTAGAACCCGTCTTGATCTGTGCCTTTCAGTGCAAGCTTTCAGGTGGTGGCACTGTGGTAAACTGAGGCCCAGAGAAGTAATGTGACTAGCTCAGGTGGCCCAGCTACTAGGCGGCAGGAAGGCTGGCTCCAAAGTGTTTTAGAGTGAACTCCCATGGCAGTCATTCAGGGAAATGACAAAGCTGTATTCTGTAGCTCACTTCTAGTTGTAGACCTGAGTGATGTGCTTCAGGATGGATGGGTTCGAGACCCCTGAATAGCTTAGGGATTAGGATGGTGATTCCCTCCTGAATCACCCCGGGGTTGCCCCTCCGTCATCCCCACCAGTATGTGGTTTGGAGACCAGCCTTGTTCCTGAGCTCCTGTTTGTAGGCTGGCTGGCCATATATTAGGAGAGCCTCTGCGGCTGTGCGATCCAGGTGGGTTGACGACCTCTGAACAGTGGTAAATTCTGTGTCTTTGCATCTCTACTGCTCTGATGGTTGATACCGTGCACCTCTGTCTTTCCGTTGTGTTGGTGATAGCTTCTTCGCTAAAGTGAGATGAACCTCAGCAACCACTGGATTCAGCCCTGAGGAGGCCCAGAAGTTAGGGAGGAAATTCATGGGTGAAATTCAAGTCCTAATTGTACAGTTAATATTACACTAGACAGTCAGCAGGGATTGGGGCTCGGCATGAGTTCTGTATACAGTCTCTCTGCACAGCCCTTGCTTTAAGACTGGAAAAGAGTGAGACTCTTGACCTGAATTAGTTTGAGTTTCTAAGAACGCACTTTCAATGTCCGTATCACTAATGTCAATAGATTGTTGCAAAATTTTCCTTGATCGGGTATTTGGAGTTCTAGGTGGCAGTTTCCCATTAGAAATAATCTTGCAGATGATAGGTTTTAAGGCATCTATTTGGTCTTGAGCTATGATATTCCCTGTGTGAGGCCTTGTGAGCCTGGGTCCTGGGATCAGCTAAAATTGGTGTTTTGGGGTTCACAGTTTGCAGGGGATAACATCTGGCACTTTGTTGTCTCCTCTTGTCTCTGACCCTCTTTTCAGAGTTCCTCCAGCCTTTGATGCCTTTGTGTGGCTGAGCCTCCTCACCCGTCTTGCCCTTGACCATGATTAAAAGGTGTCTCTTCTGAACAGCTGCTTGTTCTTTCTCAAATGGCATTGAACTGATTAATTATAAGGATGTGAATCACCAATATACCACATCCCTTAGAGGTACGTTTACATTTTTAGAAAAGTGTAGTCTTAAACTAATGGATCACTTTCAAACTGCATGACCAAGAATTTGGGAAACAGGAAGGAAGAGTGGATGGGGCAAAGAGGGTCACTGGACTAGCCTTCAAGCGTCTCCCTTCCACAGTTGCTTCGTTCTAAACAATTATGAACTTTTGGATTCCAGATTTTATTTTCTATCACAACTTGTGCAGCAGAAGCAAGTAACTTGCATATGTGAATCCAAAGATTAAATTTACTGGCACTGAAAACTGTTGCCCAGAAGCAAGACTCTTCTAACTTGTGTGCTTAAAGCAAAGCAAAACCCAACACCCCCCCCCCCCCCCAAGCCTGCCCAGCCTCAGTTTGGTGACTCTTTGTTTAGGAGAGAACTTTCTAATGTGTGACAGTGCAGGGACTGTGCACTCCACAGTGAAGAGTGTCTCTTCCTCTTTCCCACAGTGGGGCATGAGTCACCTGTGTATGCAGCGTGTGAGTCAGCTGGTAGCGTCCGAGCCATCACTTAGCTTTTGTTGACTGTTGTGAGTTATTTAAAAATAACATGTCCTTGTTGTCTTAAGCGTTGAGGAGCCTCCCACTTGGGAGAAGGGACCCAAGGGTCCCTCAGCTTTGGAATAGGTCCTCTGCACTGCCAGCCAGTCCCTGGTGACTTTGGGTTAGGGTCTTTTATCACAGGACTGCTGACTCTGTGGCAGGAGCCCGTACAGTTGGCCCGAATGCGGGTTTCCCCACCTGTTGCAAGATGGAGGAGGCGGAGGATGGGATTGTTGGCGAAACCTTGTGAGAGCATTGCCTCCTTGGAAAGCAGGTTGGAGTCTCAGGTGACTCATACCTTTCTTCCAAGTTCAGCTTGTTCTCTGTTGCATGGAAACTCCTTTTTTAAGTTTCTACTGCTAATGCCACTTGTGCAAAAGCTCATATCTGTTCCCCTCCTTCTCTCAAGGTCAGCTCTCTGGGGTCTGGCTTCTCTAGGGAGCTGGGGGTGGGTGGTGGTGGTGGTAAGTGAATGTGCAGAGAGGCGGCCGGGACTTAACCCTGAATGATAAGTCTCTGTCCCAGGGCTGGAGAGGGCAAGGCCAGGGGGAGGGGAACTTGGCTTTCCTCAGGCGGAGTTCCCAGCTTGTCAGAGGAAGAAGAGAGACAGTGATGGTCCAGGAAACCGAGGCCAGATGAGTTGTGAGCCCCACCTTCTTACATCTGGGGGGTAGGTGGCAGCATTTTGTTGAGGAAGTAAAGCCACAGGCTAAGTGTGATACATTTCCTAAAAAGTGAAATGTAATGAAAGATTTGAGGGAAAACAATAGAGACAAATTGTGAAGGTTGTACAACAGTATGCAAAATTCATTAGCTTCTGTAGAAAACCTTTTATTGGAATAAAACACTTTCAGAGAAATACACAAATTTTAAGTGTAGAGCGCAATGCATGTGCCATTATCACCCACCCATTGGCCAGCCCCCGTCAGGACACAGAACTCAGCAGTGCCCAGGAGTTCCTTTCATGTGGCATGACAGTCCCCTTCCCAGGATTGACTGTTGGCACCCAGGTAAGTGGGCCCTTGGCTAGTTCATTGCATCCGGATCCCAGAGCTGTTCACAGGCTGAAGGAGGCTGGCAACTAGTGCACTATTGCTTGGGGTTACGATGTCTCCCTTTTCATTCCTCCTCTTCCCTCTGCTCCCTGCTGCCACTCCTTTCCCCCTCCTTTTTGCCTCCCTCCTACCTCTTCCATAACCTCGTGCCCTTTACTCTTCGGGTGTTTGGAAGGAACCCAGAGTGACTGTCCATTTGCGCACTCACATTGTAAGTTCATAATTAGCTGACTTTCCATTCAGCTCCCACAACCAAGGAAAGGTCCCCACTCCACCCCAAGCCTCCCCCTTAGTGAATGAGGAAGTCTCCAGTTCCCTCCAGGCAGCTCTTTGGTATTCTCTTAGAATTAAGGAAAGAGAAAGAAACATCCTGCCAGTGCCTCCTCCTTGCTGCCCTCCCATCTCTGGCTTCATCTAAACTCTTTTTCAGATAATGAGATCATCCAGGAGACATCAGTTGTGGGTTAACAGGGATTGCCTGGAGGCAAGCTTGGATTCCAGTTTCAATTTGCAGTCAGACTTGCTGAGCCAAAGTCCAGGCCTTGTGATCATTCCACAGCCTGGCAGGCTCTGATGCACTTTTACCGGTACAGCTTTGCAATGCCACGGATATTTACCTTTGGAAGCAGGGTGCTGGCAGGAAGGCGTGTGGGGAGCCAGAGGTCACTGGCCCAGGTTTCTGGCCCCTTGCTTGTGTTGGGGACCAAAGCTTGCCATAGGGATCCAAATGGAAAGCCAAAGCTTACTTGTAGGGACTTGAGCTTCCTGTCCTCCTGTGTTCCTCTCCCCTGTCTCGGCACCTTGAATCCAAAAGCCTCGAGCCAGGTCTGTCCTGGGAAAGGCTGTGTGCAGTGGGGGGAAATGGAAGGGCCTGGATGTGCTGGGACACCAACCTGCTTTGCTGTGGCCACATGGCCTGGGCAGAGAGATGGGCCTCCTCCCATGAGCCCCAGCACCTAGCATTTACAGAAATGAGGGGGCTAGTGCAGCTCAAGGAAAGTGGACAATACCTGGTGTGGGGACTGGCTTGTGGCACTCAGTGAAGTCAGTCTCCTTCACCTGATGCACGGAAAAGAAATGGTAGACGAATGCACTCTGTAGTGCTGGTGGCACCACTCCTGGGGGTAAGCCCCCCCCGAACCCCCGCCGTCCCTTCACTGTCCAATGGATGCTTGAGATGTGGTCCCATGGTATCTGGACATGCACTGGAAAGTGAACATGTTGCTATTCATTCTTTTTCCTGTGAAGTGTCCCCACACCCATGGAATCCAGAGACCTCGCTCCTGTCTGCTCCTGTTTTCTTCAGAGGTGAAGCCCTGGAGTTCTGTGGGTCATTTTAGCTGAGATTGACTTTCTCTGATCGTATTTGAGCACCTGTCGTATACCAGGCACTGTACTTGGCATTCAGACAGGACAGTTGGCAAAACAGATCTCTGACCTCCTGGAGCTCACACTTGCTGAGCCTGACACAAACAAGAGATGAACTTGATCCTTTCAGATAAATACTAGGAAGGAATTACAATAGTGGGCATGGTGGAGAGTGATTCACAGGGCCTGCTGTTAGATCAAAGATTAGTTGATCAGGAAAAAGCCTCTTCAGGAAGTGGATATTTAAGTTGAGATTGATAACAAGGCGGAGTCCAGGGGGACTGGAAGGAGACTGCAAATTCCAAGGCCATGTGCCCAGAGTGTGTTGTGCTGGGAAAGGGGTGGGGTGATACTGAGGGCCCCAGGATCAATTGCTTAGATAAGTTCAGATAGGACTATTCATGCAGTGGAGATACGAAGCAGGGCTTGACATGGGTAGCAGCAGAGGCCAGGTGGAGGTATAGGACCAGTTCCGGAGAGAAGGAAGGGGTAGGGGGATGGGGACGTGTCACATCCAGAATCTCCCTGTGGACCTGAGGGACTCGCTAGTGGTTTGGATGTGAGTATGACTGAAAGAGAAGAAGCCAGCACAGCTTCTAGGCTCTTGGCTTGAGTGACTGGATGGACTTAGGTGTCCTGACCTGCGATGGGAAAGACTAGACACAGGTGAGGGTAGGCTAGGACAGAAGCTATAGACTTTTACATATTGGATCCCAGATGAAGACATTAAGCCACCTGTGTGGGTCTAGAAATCAGTGGGAAGGTCAGGGCTATGTTACAGAAGGGGGCAGCTGTAGTATCACATCAGGGTTCTGTCTGTTACCTGTCTGTCGTCTCTCTTCTGCTCTCCCTTCCTGTCCTCTGTGGAGGACCAAGTCTGTGAATTAAGCAGTCAGGTGTGTGGCCAGGGAAGGAGGGAAACCAGGAGTGTGGAAGGGAAAGCAGAGTTGTTTGGAAATGTGGCTTCTAACTGCATTCATGTGAAGGAAGATCTTTTCATTTTAAGTTCACACAGTTGCTTAGTTTCCAGGGGTTCTTGGCTTTCTTACCCTGCCAGTTCACCTGGATGCAGGGGATTTTTTGAATGGTTAAATTGATAGAAGTTATTCATAGGTCTATCTGGTCTTGTAATATTTTTACCTGCCACTTAGGTGCACTTTACGTGGTGCCAGCTTCAGTGGGAGGTGCAGAGAACAGCAGTGTACCAGTTAAGAGTCATCAAACCCTGCATCGCTGGAGGCTGCTTTTCCCTGCTACTTTCCCCTGGCCTGCTCAGGAGCCCTCTCCATCTTCTGGGAAGAGGACTGGCTCGGGGATAAGTGCTCTGTGAGGGCCTGGCTGCAGCCCGCCTTCTGCACTCACCTCCCACCACATTGCCCAAGAGTCCCTGGCTGCAACCCCTCTCCCCCCCACCTCCCCACACCCTTTCCTGCTTGGAGTATCAGCCCCTGCTCCCACGCCTGCTCCAGACAGGTAGGCCCAGTTCTCCTCTGGGACTCATCCAGGACTTGAGTCAGAGCTAACTCCCGCTGACTTTATCCTGGCTGTTTTACCTATCGAGGCCCCTGTCCTGCCACCTCCCTTGAATGACTGTATCCTTTAGCAATGCTCTATCTGCTCCAGAAGCTGTTAACTCCCCGAAGAGCGCCTTCCTTCCCACCCTCGGTCATCTGGGGGTTTAATTCCTGATGGAATTCTTCTCCTTTGATGCCTCCCTGAGGAAAGGCAGGCAGTCAGCCCTACACCTGAGGACACCTGTACTGGAGGCACTCAGGGCAGTTTGTCCTGGCTCTGGAGGTGTTAACTGCGGGGTTGGGGCCTCCATTCCCACCACTGCCATTTCCAGCCTTTCCCAGGCCACACTGCCTGCACTCCCACTTTCATTGTGGCATATATATTTTTTCTTTTTTTGGATAAATTTAGAACAAAGTTTGTTAACCCTGCGATATTGATACTTAGGACTGAGCAGTGGTCTGATATGCCTGTTGCCCTGTGCACAGCAGAAAGCTGGCAGCATCACTGGCCTCTTCGGGTGCAGGTAGTAGCTGCCTGCCCAGTTGTGACAACCTGAGGTGGCTTGAGACACTGCCAGGTGTCCCTGGGGACAATGTTGCCCCTCTCCCAGTTTGAGAACATGTTTGGAAGCAAGCAGTCCAAAAACTAAGTTGAGGTAGGGAGAGATTGGAGGCAGGAAGACCAATTTAAGAATAGATGGCAATATTTTAGGTAGAATATGAAGCCCTGAACGAAGACAGCAGAGCAGGAATCGATAACAGAGCCTGCCTTCAAGGGCAGTGCAGCAGCAAGGGGCCTGAACGGATGGTCTTGGTGACTGAGTTGTGTTCCTGAACTGATCTCACGTACTGGGTAGGGCTTGGGGGCTAGGAAGGATCTGTGGCTGGGATCAGCTGTTTCTGGGCCCATTCTTTTGTAGGGCCTACCTTGGCTAAGACCCTTCACTTGCCTGTGTCTCCATGTCCATCTGTAAGGTGTGAAAGAAGACCTAGAATTCCGAGATCTAGTGTTTGTGACAGCCCCTTCAAGGTGGCAATTGCTTCTAAATGAACAGTCCTTTACTAGCTGTGCCGTGCTGAGGCGTGTGGGCTGGGGGTGGGAGTGGGGACAGCCAGTCACAGGACACCAGCCCTCGCCAGAGGGCCCCTGACAGCCAGGCTGAATAGCACGTGAAGCCCCTGCATGGTGGGGGATGGACTATTGGGACCTGGCAGGGAGACAGTTGCGGGTGTTTTGGTGAAGAACCTCAGCAGTGAGCAGTGGAGCACTGTCACAACACGATGCTGCTTCTCTCCCTTCTGGCAGCAGTAAAAACAGACTCTGGAGTGAAGCGTTAACTAAAACATGAAGGTGCTGTGTTAAACACAAGCAGATGGCTGGTACAGCAGGCGAGGGAAGGGCCAGCTATTGGTCTATTTTAAATGAGTGTGTTTGCCACGGAATGTTTCCTTTTCCCACATTTCCTACTGGGTCTTGGGACATTTTTTAAAATTGTATTTTTAATTGATGCAACATTGGTTTCCAACACTGTGATTTAGGGGTGTAGGCTCATACCTCATCAGATGGCTGTCATCACACCATGCCTGCTACCAAGCACCCCGGTCCTCCTCCGTTGGGCGGTGGGTCTTCGCCGCCCTATGACCCCGTTTCAACCCTCCCGTCTGGCAGTCTCAGTTCTGCAGTCAGACGCTAATAAGGTTTGGTTCTGTCTGCTCCTTTCTTGTGTTCCCTTACATTCCATGCATGCGTGACACCATCCTATGTGTTCTCCTGACTTGTTTTTCTTGCCATAATCGCCTCCAGTTTTCCACATATTTTTCCAATTATCTGTTTTTGGGGTTGTTACTGCAACTTGGCTATTTGTAAGTTGTGCTGCAGTGGACCTAGGCGAGCGTGGACCTCTGTGAATTCTTGTTTTTGCATTTTTCAGGTAGGCACCTAGAAGTGGAATTGCTGGATCATATGGTAGCTCTAGTTTTGGTGTTTAGAGAAATCTCTGTACTGATTGCCACGTGGGTCTGGACTAGTCTACATTCTTGCTGTTTGTGGTCTTTTTTTTGTGGTTTCGTGTTTGCATTTCCCTGGAGATAAGTGATGAACATATTTTCATGTGTCTGTTGGACATCTGTATAGTCAAGACTTCTTTTTTTTACTCTAGAACATATCATGCTCTTGGACCATAGACTGATTTGTCAAGGGCCTTGTTTCTCTCACCTGCTAGATAAGGAAAGAACCTTATTTACCTAACTCAAAGCACTGAGCTGGTTGTGGGCTCTGTGGTCTGAGACACCTTTCTGTTGAGCCACAAACTGTGATGCCCTTTCCATGGATAGGAGGTTGACTGTCACAGCTTTTTGCTTTAGGCGGCCCTCTTGCTGAGAAACAGGGAGGTGATGGGACAATAAAGGCAACTGGCGTGTTCAGAGCTTCTTTTAGTTCAGCTTACTCACTGGGAAAATCCAGGCCCAGGAACTGGCATGGTTTGTACAAGCAGTTCTGCTGTTTGGGTGCCCAGGAAGCCTGTGACTCTTGATAACCTGCCTACCAGACCAATACACTTTCCACACCAGGCCACAATTGCCTTTTGCTGGACGTTTGCAGCTCCACATACTCAGACGTCTTGGAAAGGATGATTATGACTCAGCTTCTTGTATCCAGAATCAGGGGCTTGGGGGAGGGTGAGGAGAGGTGCTTTCTTCTCTTTTTCTTTCCTTTTGTCTCCTCTCTTAGCTTTTGTATTTGTTTGATCACTTGTTACTAAAGCTGGAGGTGCGGTCACTTTTTTTTTTTTTAAAGATTTATTTATTTATGCATACAAGCACTAGGGTACAGGCCAGAGGTATGAGGGGTGAGAGAATCCACCACAGAGAGCAGGGAGCAGAACAGGCAGATCAACTGAAGTACACTGCTGAGGGGAGCAGCGGGCACAGCAGGAGAGGGCTGCTGGGTCATGTGGGTCCCCTCCCTGGCCGGCAGCAGGGATTGAACTCGTGCAGTGGCCGTCGTTTGCTTCATAGTGCGTTGCTTAACCCACTGCGCTACCAGGGAGGCCCCGGTGTGGCCACTTCTTTATGGTGTTTCCCTGGTTCTCACCTCTGCTATGCAGGGTCTGCAGGGTAGAAACATGGATGTGATAACGACCAGTTGGGAAGAGCTGTGTGCCTGGGCACCTCCCTGTTTTAACATCTGAATGGCACTAGAACAAAAACAGCCCAGCCTGGATGATTGACTACCTTGCATGTGTACCTGGAATGTGCATCTGTGAAAACAGGATACTGGACTACTTACATCTACCGTTAACCCACTAATGCTTTTGCTAGAAGCTGTTATGTGAGGCATCTGTGTGAAAGCGAGAATGCAGTTGGGGAATGGGATTAACTCGCATTGTTCCACAGTTGCTGAGCTCTGCTGGATTTATGATGTTTCTAGTTTTAAAGTGTTATGTACACAACTTTTCTAGAATGTGATAAGGGTATACTAGGTAAGGAAAAGAGCTGGAGTGTTTCTTTGCCACCTCCCCCTGGGTTACTGTGTCACAAATAGCAGCAGTTCTAAGTCAGGACCCTGAACAGCAGCCTTTCAGCACAGCACACTCTCCCGATGGTGTGTTAATGCTGCTTCGGTGAGTTGAGGAGGCAGAAGCTGAAAGCTAAATCTTTTACTGTATCCAAAATTAGGCCCAGCAAGGGATTACCCATGTAAAAATTCAACAGGAATGACTGTTAATCCCCTCATTTCATTTCATACCTCCCCAAATCATTTTTCATGGTACCTATAGGAAGCACTTCAAGACTGAGAAGACAAACCTACATTCTCTCATTTTAACTCTTCTCGTTGAAATGAATCTCCCTCCTCACCTCATGCCCGAAGACTTCAGAAGTATTTCATACTTCAGTGTATAAAGGATGGCATTTCACACCAACCTCATCTTCTTTTACTTTTTTTCTAAAACTCTTAAGTCTTCTCTGGTTAGTAACCGAGAGGGTCAGGGCAGCAATTCTTTCAAGCTGCAGACCCATTTTTCAACTGGACCCAAGTGACATTTCAGTATAAAATGATACCTGCATTGCCTCTAAAACGCAATCATTTGGTATAGAGGAGATGAGTTAGCCATGATCATGCTAGACATACTGTGGTTATCTGAAAGCAAATTTGCTTGATATTAACACCGGAGAGAACTCTCTAGAATGATTTCATTTCAAATAGGCGGGATGTGTTATTGATAATGCCTGATCAGTAATTCCGCTCAGCACAGGGATGGAGATCAGTGGCATCATTTAAGAATCTTTGGCTAATGGCGATTTAAGCATCAGATACTCATTTAACTCCCTGGCTCTAAAGTCACAATCAGTTTCATGGCTGCTACTCGGTGAATGTGTGTATTGGTTCTGCAACATTTTTTCCCTTTTCCTCAGGGCCCCAGAATTTCAGATGTTATTGAAATGAACCCAGTTTCATTTCAGTTTGCTAATGAACCCAGATTGATCATTCCCTCCTCATTCCCAGCCTTAACCCTTTCTTCTCAAGTCTCTAAAACTCTACACAAGCCCTGCCTTACAAAACCCAGTGGAAAAATAATTTGGGAAACCTGGTTAAGGATAACACAAAATATGTGACTAAAGAGGACTCAAAAGCTATTAAGTGTCGGGCCTCCCCTGGTGGCGCAGTGGGTTAAGCAACGCACTACGAAGCAAACCGCAGCCACTGCAGCACGAGTTTGATCCCTGCTGCCGGCCAGGGGGGGA
>JAGFMF010012290.1:1611189-1637744 GCA_019455555.1 Galemys pyrenaicus | reverse complement strand
GCTCCCCGCTCTCTGTGGTGAATCCTCTCACCCCCCTACACCTCTGGCCTGTACCCCAGTGCTTGTATGCATAAATAAATAAATCTTTAAAAAAAAAAGCTATTAAGTGTCTAAAACCCATGTGTGCTTTCCTACTGGCTGTGGAATAACATAATCAAACCTGTGCCACGGGCTCCTGAGAGCCTCCTGCATCTCCCCTCGGCATCACTGCAGGCCTTGCCCTCCTTGCTGCGTCCTGCCCAGACTGGGACGGGGGGAGGGTTGCAGTTTTTTGGCCAGCACTCCTTTTGCCTGCCCCACCCAGATTGTCTGTCTCAGAGAAAACCCCCCAGCCTAGAACACTCCTCCCGGCTCATGCCTGGCCCCCTCCTTGTCCATCTAGGATTCAGCTTGATCTAGTTCTTAAGGCAAGACCTTTCCTGCTGACTGCGTGGGTCAGGTCTCCTGTTGGAGGCTGGGAATGCCTGTGCCGTCAAAGTCCTGTGTGATTGTTGCAGTAGGTGAACTGCACATGTGGCCTGATATCCCACTGCAGGGCGATAAACACACACACACACACACACACAGACACACGAGAACTCAACACACACACGAGAACTTCCTCCCCTTCTGAGGGAACAGTTGAGACAGGACACCAGCCTCACGTGCACGGCTGTGGGAGGAAGCCGGAGTCTCTGAGCCAGCCAGACAGACACACACATGGGAGAACTCCACACAGACTGCGGCCCTGATGGTGAACACACACACACACACACACACGAGAACTCAACACACACACATGCACGCACACAGGAGAACTCCACACAGACTGCGGCCTTGACGGTGAACAGAGACACACACACACACTTACATACACACTTACACACACACATGCACACACATGGGAGAACTCCACACAGACTGCGGCCCTGATGTTGAATTTGGTTTCTTTTTCTCTAACATGTTACAATAGTTCACTGGAGGACATGCCTATGAACTGACACGGCAGAATAAATTCTTCCCTGCCCACTCCACACCCTGCCTTGCCCCGCCCTGCCCATCTCGCTGTCCCGCCTACCTACAGGGTTGTGAATAGGTAAATTTTGCCTTCAACAGCCACACAGTGACTTATTTTATTAGCTTCGAAAGTACACATAGAATGCGAGTTAAGACACAATTGTGACTGACGTAATCAGATACCAGAAAGACGGGGTTCGGGTGATGTAGTGCTGAAACATGAAAAGTGACCAATAACAAACACGTGACTGAGACCACAGTGCCGGCAATACGTGGTTGGCCTGCCCGCTGGTGTGTTGGGCTTCTGTTTAAATGATCGGAAGTGCTAAGTTCTAATATAATTCAGCTATTCACCTGCACATTTAATGCACGACAGGAGCAAGCTGGCTTCCTTGCTTTACTGTCCTGTGCCGTCAGGAGTAAGCATTCTTTTGTGGCTCTTCGCTCTCCTGATCTCTATGCATCAGGTTATAGTTCTTCCTCTGGGTATTCTGCTGAATTTAATTCTTATTTAAAAGAACAAAGAGTAAATTTGGGTTGGGCTTCAGGTGACCCACAAACTGTAGGTGTGATTTCATTTACTTTTCGGCTCAGTACAAACAGTGAATACATAGAGTTCCCCTGGCCCTAAGACACAAAGAGCTTCCCATTGAAGAGCACTTGGGGAGACAGGGAAGGTTATTACGGGTCCAGAGAGTGATTCGTGGCGTGAGTACACAGGGGAGCCAGCAAGCTTGACCTGCCGCTGGGGGAGGACGGAGCGTCTGCGTCTCCATGACGCTGCCCACAGCTCTGCTGGGATTATTTGGTCGTGTCTGTGAACCCAGAGGGAGTTCTCTGTGTCTCATACACTCCCAGAACCTGAGCTGCAGCCATGGTAATAATGGCTGAGCACTTGCGACATGCTAGAAGCTGTGCTAATGTTTAATTAAATATTTCACTTAATCCTAACAGCAACCCTAAATATGGCGAGTATTTTCCCACTTTACAGATGAGGACACTGAGGTTGTGATGGGAGTTGGGGTGAAGATCCATGTTCCTAGAACTTCACTTCTTGCTCTCTTGTCTCCCAAAGTGGGAGACTAGTACACGGGGATGGTGGAGGATGCTCTTGACTTTGGCTCCCAACATTTGAGTGGCTAACATGATTGCTGGGTCCTCAGATGCCAACTGCCTACTGTCATTTGGGCCCAGGATCCTGTTCTTTAGACCTCAGATGTGTAGATAATTGTGGGAGGTTCTGGGGCGAAAAACCAAACCTTTGTCTTCCAGATTCTTTGTCATATGACCCACTCTCTAATGTGAGGATGACTAAAGGAGGGAAGTTTCTAGTTCCTGCAACATGGTAGAATGCTGCTGAGTCTCCTGGGGACCTTCTTTTGTGGCCAATGTCAGTCAAACTCCACCGGCTCAGTGTGGAAATATTTTTCTTTCTCTTTTGCCCCTCCATAAACTTTGCTTTAATTAAAACTTCAAAATGAACACATTTACCCCAAGCAGAGGACATCATTTTATGACATTTTTTGAGAGGTGTTGCAGCTTGCTTTCCTAACTTAACATCCTTTTCTAAGGAGCACAGTGTTTTGACCTGGCGGAGATCTAGTCTCTGTATGCTGTGGTTCTCCAGGTATGCTTCTGCTTCTTTGGCTCTGGGCCTGGGGCTGTAGTAGATTGGGAAGCAGCTTGCTGTTCATTTGCCTAGAGTGGCATCTGAGTCCCCGTCTCACCTCCCGACCATCAAACAGTTCTGTCTCTCTGAAAGCCCGCAGCCTAGACTTCCGTGCTGGTGATGCCATGGCAGATGCTGCTCTGTGGCAGATCCCAGGTGGGTCCCGTGTGGAGAGATTTGGCAGCCTTTATGTTCCTTGAGAGATGCAAGTTGATCGATTTGATCTTGCATCTTCCCCAGCGAGTTCTAGAGCAGAATTCATGTCCTGAGAAAATGCTATTAACCACTTTCTCTGTGGTATAAGAAGGATTCTTCTCCTAACCCAACCAGAGGCTTGATTACAATTACAGAGCAGAGATTTGAGTGCCTGGGGTACGCCCTGAATGAGGCAATGTTCTCCTGCTGTTTGTCTCCTAAACACAGGTGGGAATGGACAGACATTTCTCATTATTGACAAGGTTAGGCTTTGTCCATTTCTGGGTACTGTATCCAGACTGCCTTGCCTCAAGTCAAAGCTGCATTGCAACTGGAACTTTAGTGTGACCAATTCTAAACTCTGAAAGTACTTAGAGGCGCTAACAGTGTAGTGTTACTGCAAATGGGTGCCTGTACTCTCGTGTATAAAATTGCAAGACACGTTGCCTGCATTTAAAAATGTACTTGCTGGGACCTGAGCTGCTGCAAGAAAGTGTTTCTCCATCAGGGGAACAGAGGACTTGGAGTCAGGGCCTGATATCTTCTCTCTGGTTCCGCCCCAAACTCAGCTTCACTGTGATCCTGGACAAAGAGTTCAGTGCTATTTTACCCTTAAGTTTCTCCTCTATGAAATATCAGTGAAAATCCTGCTCATCCAGTTTCAGTTTTAAAGCCAAGTTGAAATGATTGAAGTACTTAAAATGCCTCCATAACCATTGACAAGTCAGTGTCATTAATAATTCCGGGGAACCAATGTCCCCAATGTCCTTGTTTACTTCTTAGTCAGGTTCACTTTGGTCCTGAGTCTCACTCTGCAGTGTGGTTTAAGTTTGATGGCACATGGGAAATGTGTGTGTGTGTTTGTTGCTTGGACTCCTAAATATTTTATTTTTTCAAGTATGGGGCATGGGATTGGTGTCTCTTCTTTATCCCCCCTCCACCCCATCCAAGTGATCCTGGCATACCAGCCAGCACTGAGAATCATGTCTCTCGGGCTTTGACATAGGTGATATCTAGGTTGACTTTAAGGTACAACATGCGTGACTACCCATGTACCATGACTTGTAGGATATCCAAAGGATTCGAACTTAGGCTTGCTTTTTTCCCTGTCTCCATTCCATAATCCCATGCATGCACACATCAGGATCCTGCCTTCTAGACTGAACGGTATACAGTATCATTTCTGTGGTCGAAGTGCTTACACTGCTCTGATGCTGTGGAATCTCATTTAATTCTTGGAGCGCTTCATAAGGGAGATCTCATTTTTCACCTCCGTTGTATGCCTGAGGGAGCTGAGGCACAGACCCATGTGTCAACAAGCTGTGCTGGTAGGTGGTGGTTGGTGCCCCCCTGCCCCCCCGCCCCCCCCAGTCAGTCACTCAGGCTTCCTGGCTCTCCGGCCCACACCCTTCAGTGCAGCAGCACTGCATGGGAGTGTAGATGGTCTTCTTTTCTGGACGGGATCGAACTCGTGCTGCAGTGGCTGCTCTTTGCCTCATAGTGCGGTGCTTAACCCACAGCGCCACCAGGGAGGCCCGCTCCTAGAACATTTCTATCTGTTTAGATAGATAAGATCTGTCTAGCCACCTTAGATAAGATGACTTTCTGTTAACAGGATGCATTTTATCTTACTGCTTTCCCAGGTATGAGCAGTGGGAACCCATGGCAGGGAGAGTGCACAGGGTGCTGTTGCATCATCTGCAACCAAAGCTGTTTTTGTTTAAAAGGGAGGTGGTGAGGGGCCTCCCAGGTGGCACAATGGGTAAAGCACCGCACTATGAAGCAAACTACAGCCACTGCAGCATGAGTTCGACCCCTGCTGCTGGCCTGGCCAGGGAGGGGACCCACATGGCGCAGCAAGACCTCGCCTGCTCCCCTCAACAGTGTGTTTCAGTTAATCTGCCTGTTCTGCTCCCCACTCTGTCTCTGGTGGATCTTCTCACCCCTCGCATCTCTGGTCTGTGCCCCATTTCTTGCGTACATAAATAAATAAATCTTTAAAAAAATAGAAAGCTTAGTTTTAAAAAAAGGAGGTGGAATTCACATAACAAAATTAGCTATAGCAAACAGCTCAGTGGCATTTAGTACAGTGACAGTGTGGTTCAGCTACCACCTTGATCTCGTTACAGTCCATTTTCAGCCCAAAGGAAACCCTTCTCCTCCAGGTCCTTTCTCTCTCTATAGCTCAGAGAGTCTGTCTTCCTTGCGCATGTCTTTGCTGGTGACTGGGGTGTCCTTTTCTCCTTTCTCTGAGTCTTTTTGCGTCAGTTCTCTGCTGCTTACCCTGTGCCGATTGTGTCCCCCTTGCCCTGGGTCACAGAGGCACGCACCTTTCCCAGGTGGGTAGGAGAAGAAACAGTGGGGGTTGTTTGCTAAGTCAGCATGTAGAGCAGAATTTGATTATGGTTAAAATTGCCCTTGGATGTCCTGGAAATTGCTCCTTAGTGTGGCGTGCGTGACATTAGGTTAACAACTCCACTGAATCGCAGGCTCTCCAAGCTGAGAGTCCAGGGAGGCAGGATAAGGAGGGGGCTGCGTGCGGAGCCACCACCCCCCACCATCCTAGCGCAGGCTCTACCTCACTGTAGTGTAGCAGTGAGTGGTCTCGAGGCCCATTCACAAGTGTCTTGATAGTGGAGATGGAAGAAACTGGAGACCGCAGCCAGCACAGCGGCCCGTGCACTGCTCACACGCGTGCTGGCTCAGCCTCCCTCAGTGACGTCTCCAACGCACAGGCCAGGCTGTCTTAAAAAAGCTAAGGAAGAATTTGGCCACCTCCTTTCTCTGTGTGGACATTCCCTGTGGTCGCCCTCTCTTACCTGGCCTGCTCCCCCACTCTCCTGGGGAAACAGTCACATCACCCCCCAGAGCCCATTTTTACAGGAATTCTCCACCCAGTGATCTGTGTTCCTGAAGG
Source organism: Galemys pyrenaicus (assembly GCA_019455555.1). NCBI lineage: Eukaryota > Metazoa > Chordata > Mammalia > Eulipotyphla > Talpidae > Galemys > Galemys pyrenaicus. Next base: position 1,631,967 of record JAGFMF010012290.1, on the reverse strand, counting down.
TCAGGGCTCGGTCTCATGCTTGTGTGTGATTCCTTGGGGCCTCTCACCGTACGCATTGCTTGTGACTCAGGTGCCCTGCCCCTGCACCTCTGTTTGCAGGTGCCCGTGCTCCGCAGGCATCTGCTGAGCCAGAGATAGAGATGCCAGCAGCGTGTCGGGAAGATCTCGAAGTAGTGAGATAAAACTGACTGGAAAGAAATGACCACAAAACCATAAAGAAAGTCGATTATAGAAGAATTTGTTGCGGCAGCTCAGAGTTGGGCAGGGCTAAGTATCGGGAAGGACGCGCTGTGGGAAGAGCAGCGCTGGGATGCGGACCTGCCCACACGGGCAAGTGAGGACAGGCGGGTCCAAACGGACAAGGAGCGCACCTGTCCTGTGAGGGTCAGAGCGAGGGAGGTGGGGAGACTTTCAGCCGAGGGCCTCTATCACTGAGCTTTGGCAGCAGCCACAGACAGTAAGTAAATTCAGTGAACGTGGCTGTGTTTCAGTAAGGGTTGTGGACACCAACATTTGCTTTTCGTATGTTAGCATCTGAGTATCATTCTTTTGAGGTCTCAGTTGTTAAAAAAATTCTTAACTCCTGGGCTGTACAAAAGCAGGGGCCGCACCAGTGTGTGCAGACCTGTGGCCACAGGGGGAGCAGAGCACAACCTTGAATGCTTAGCAGCAGACCCCACTTTGTGGTTCTGGGTAGAGGTGGAAAACCTGAATTTCTACAAAGTTCCTAAGTGTGGTAAGGCTGGCCTCGCTCAGAGTAGCAAAGAGTCAAAGTATCCTTCGGGTTCCTCTTTGGGAAAACATTGAGGTCCATTTTCTGCCTGCTAGTATGTTTAGGGGGAAGTGATTTACGTAAGCAGAGACTTCAATGGACCCTGCCAGAGTAAAAATTAAACTGAGGTAGAGCAAAGCCATGAGAGTCCCCAGAATCAGGTGCTGTTAACTATGTGGTGGGGGGCACAGGACTAGCAGGGGTGAGGGCAGAGGCATTGCTGGGTGAGCCGGGTTGGGGATTCTGGGTTTCCAGCGCATCGCACATCATAACCTCCACTTAGTTCTTTTGGGGTTTTCCTATTCTTCTTGGTTATGTATCACTCTGGTCTTGAGCCATTCCTGACGTGGGTCACGCTACAGGAGACTTGGCTCTGAGTAGGATGACCTGGGGTGTGCTGTCCTTTTCCTAACTAGAGGGAAGTCCCAGAAGAACTCAGAATAGAGAAGGATGGGGCCAAGGACAGGTTTAGTCATCGAGGCTGGGTGGACAGTGGCTGAAATGACAGTGGAGAAGATGAGTTAGAGTACCTGAAGGGAGACGGAATGCTGGCAGGTTGGAAAACACTCAAAGGTTGCTTTGCAAAGTCCTCAGAACATTCTTTTTTTTTTTCTTTTTTTTCCCTTTTTTTCTTTTTTTTTTCCTTTTTTCCCTTTTTTTTCTTTTTTTTCCTTTTTTCTTTTTTCTTTTTTTTAATTAAAATATTTTAAAATTTACATATACTTGCCGTTAATTGTAATCCCCATGTATTCCCCATCACCATCTCACCAGTGCACCATCACCTCTTAATGTCTTACTCTAAAGCTTGCAGAGACCGTGAGGCTCTGCAGCTTCTTCCTGTAAAGCCACAGCAATATCTTGCTGTCAGGCAGGCTTAGAAATGGAGCAGATATGCTCTGAACCTGATCGTTATCATGCCAAAGCAAAGGCTTTGCATCCTGAGCTGGGGTGTCAGGGTTGAGGTTGCACATTGGTGGTGGTGTTTTCCCATCCATCGGTGTCCTGACTTTATTGCCTCCTGACTTCTACTGCTCAATACTGAATTGGAGACTCGTGTAGTCAGGGCGAGGGCCTTGCTTCTGGGTATCTTTGTGGCCTTGCTGGAGGAAAACATTAAAAAGGAAACAAATGAAACTGAAATAAAGCCAGCTGGCTGCTTGTGCCCAGACCCACGATGGGCTGATGGCAGACGGCATGGTCTGTGCCTGCAGCTGAGCCTGTGAAGGGCGTGGGTCACGCTGCATGGTGCACTTTCACTGGCTTTCTGGTCATAAGAGCTGTTAGTTTCACATTTGCTCAAAATATTCTGCAGCCATGAAGCTGTGTGTGTGTGTGTGTGTGTGTGTGAGAACACATGTAGGGGCGTACACATACACAGGTGGTTTCTAAAGCAGAATAGATGTGGACATCACACACCTGTAGCAGGAAGATGCACAGCTGTTGTGTGACAGATGTACCGTTTGTGATTCCAGCGCAAGCAGCCGTTCAGTCCTGGTGCTGCTGCCTGTGCAGCGGACCTGGGGTTCCCCCAGGGTGCACATGACGCTTCTCTCCAGCGCAGTCTGTCACCTCGGATTTTGACTGAGCTGATCTGAGGCAGCCTTGCTGTTGTCCAAGCTCCCAGGGGTTGCCTTTGGAGGTGCTGTCAGGGCTGAGGAAGCCCCCTCCTGCTGGGAGCACAGCACCACTTATCAAGGGCCGCTTCTCCCCTGCCGGGATTCGGCCTGAGCTTAGTGACCTTGCAAATCAGGACAGCTGCTGGAGAAGGCAGGAGGAGGCTTCTGGCTATCTTTGTGGCTTAAAGGGATATTCAAATAAACGGAGGTTGCTAACAACTCAGGGATACGTAAATTGAATTTCGGTTTACCAACCGCTTTCTTTGCCTTCTGTAGGAAAATCACTTTGTCCCCAAATGCAGAATATCAGACCAGAGATTGCCACTCTTTGAGGATTTGCCCGACTCTCGTTTGGCTCTTGCACGTGGTGTTTGGTTGTGTTTGTAGCCCCTACACCATCCCCTGACATCCTTGTCCTGTGCCACCCTTGGAGGTGATGGTGCCTACATCGTCGGGGCGAAAGCCAAATGCAGGCTCGGCGGTCTTGCAGGCGGAATGCGTGTGCTGGTCTGCTGTGTTCTCTTAGGACCTAGACAGTGTGCACTGTTCTCATCTCATGAGCATGATGTATCTGTGTGTACGAGCACCTTATAGCAAAATGGGAAGGGAGAAAACTGTATCCCGGTGGCCTTCGAAGGTTTTCTCATGGACCCTTGTAGATAGTGGAGCAGATCTAGAAGCCCTGAAGCTGCGTTTGTATCTAAATCCGTGATGTTTTCGTCTTTCAGTACACGAGGGTCTGGATCCCTGACCCTGACGAAGTGTGGATCTCGGCTGAGTTAACCAAAGACTACAAGGAGGGGGAGAAGAGTCTCCAGCTCCAACTGGAAGATGGGACGGTAAGTGCGGGCTGTGGACATGGTGGTGTGGGGTCAGCTAGATACCGCCAGGCGGCCGCCTCTGGGCTGGAGCTGGTCCTGCAGGATGGAGCGTCTGAGTCTCCAGCTTCTTTTGTTGCATTGGTGATAATATCTCCAAAGTGCTGCGCCAAGAAGCCAGCTGTGGATTCATGTAATGAAGAAGCGGCCTTTGTGTTAGCTGCTGCGAGGTTATCGGTGGGGAGGCGGGACTCTTCTCTGTGGAGTGGAGGGGACCGGGATGGGTCCCTCAGCGGGGCCAAGGTGGGCCGAGCACCTGTGCGAGGTGAGGGGGAGTGAACTGCTGTAGCTGTCTGTGTGCAGACCGTGGTTCGGGACCAGCCTGCCTGGGTTGGTTCCTGGGTTGGCCATGGCCAGTTCTGTGCCCTCAGGCCTGTCAGCAACGCTCCTGTGCCTGTGACTTCATCTGTGAGGAGGGTGACAGTCTGGCTAGGGCGCTCTGAGAATAAAGTGAGTTACTGTGTGATCTAGAGTTAGAGGAGCTGGGACACGAGCACTCGGTACGTGTGAGCTGCCGTAGTGGAATTCCCTGTGATTAGTTGACTTTCAGGAGGCCTCACTTGAAAGGAAGACAGTGGTAAATCTCTGGCATTGTATTTCTTCTAAGATCTGCGATTCAGTTCCCCTTTTCATGAGCCTTTTACAACCACCCTTCTCTGAGATTTGTGTGTTTTGCAAATACTTGAATGTGCCCTGTGCTGGGTCCAGGTATATGGGGGAATGGTTATCATCCAGCTGTTTGGGGAGCTGTTTGGGGAGGGGGTAGTGAACTTGAGCACACAGAGGGGCAGTGTCATGAGGAATCGCAGTACACGTCAAAGCCGGTGGAGAGAGCTAGTGAAAGACCCGGGAGGAACCTGCTGAGCTAAGGGCATTGAGAGGAGGCGGCCTGCAAAGGAGCCGGGAGCAGTGGGCAGAGCAGAGAGCATCGGAGGCAGCCCCCTTTTGGTGTGTTCGGGAAGGAAAGGAGGTCAGTGCATCTGGGAGCCACTGGAGAAGGGGACAGACAGGTGACCCGCTGATGGAGGCCATTGGTGCAGGGGTGCTGTGGGCAAGAGCAGGAGAGAACAGCTTTAGGATGGAGGGCAGGCTGGGTTGCACATGCTCCCTCCTGAACGGCACTGGCGCTGTGAGCTGGCCCGTGCCATGGAGCCTTTGGTCCCCCACTATCTTATGAGGTTTCCTTCTTTCAAGCATCTGGGTCTTGTCTTTCTAGATAACAACCTGTACCCTTGTCATGCTTTGCTCAGATGGCTGGAGAGTAACTGAGTGGTTAGTAGAAAGATGGAACACACACCCAGCACCTTCATTAATTCTGTTCTGTGTCAGCTTAACCGTAGCACTGGTGAAACTGGAACAAGAGTTTCTTAGAAGATGTTTACACCAAGGTGCATGCCCCCTCGTGTCAGGCAGACTTTCCAAGCCTCTTGGCTCTGAGGTGAGGAACGAAATTTGCAACAGATGGCCAGATGGCGTCATGTTGACCATGGTGAATGACTTCCCGCCCCATGCCCCAGGCAGAGCCAGAGGAGCCCGTTGGCAGCGCGTCTTCTGTGCTAGCAGATTGCTTTTCAGTTGCCCTTGTAAGTGGGTGGGTGTTGTGGGAGAGGTGCACACAGCGTGGTGAGGTGTGATCTGCGTTGTAGCTGAAACAGCAGATGCTCGGCTCCCTGGCTGAGGAGTCCTGTCCCGCGTGATTAGTCCCAGCTGCAGCCAGGCCGTGCTTCTCTCTGGCTGCCCAGGCGTCCAGCGTGTCATCCGTTGGTAGCCATGCCCGGGGCTTCAGGTTACCAGCTCTCCAGAAGCAGTGGCTCTGAATGGCTGAGTCTGTCCAGGTGCCTCAGGGACTGTGGTTTGTCCATAGCTGGTTCTGAACTGTTCTCAGCTGGGGGTACAGTGCTGGACTCTGAGGGCTTGAAGAGTCTCCTCTGAGGTGGGAACCACCCAGGATCTACCTGGCCAGCCAGAAAGTCCATCCCTGCAGTCTTCCCCCTCCTCGAGGCTCCCCCTCCCCCAACCCAGGAGTGTGGCTTGAAGTGTGATGGAAGAGGCGAACTGCTCTTCTAGAACAGCAGTGCTGTTCTCAGCTCCTGACTGGGGCTGGACCTTGTTCCTCACTGCTGACCTGTCCCCCTGTGCAGGTGGTCAAGTTTCTCAGTGATTCCTGAAGATGTTTCCTTTTCCCTGCCTTTTTTTTTTTTTTTAGCATGGTACACACACAGCATGGCATTGGCTGTGTGGACGGGTTTTAAGCATACCATGCAGGAGCAGAAGTGCTTGCACACTGCTGTGCACTCATCACCACCGCCCACCTCCAGAGCTCTTTCCCTCTTGCACAACTGAAACTCGGTGCCCACTGGATTGTGACTCCCATCCCTTTGCCCTTCAGGCCCTGGTGGCCTCTGTTCTGCTTCCTGTCTGGGAGTCAGTGGCTGTAGGGGCTCACAGCAGTGGAATCACGCTGAGACTGCCCTTTTGTGTCTGGCCTGTCACTCAGCCCAGCGGGGGATGTTTGATACTGAAGCCCTTGAGAAGGGGGTGGAAAGAAAGGTGTCTTCTCTTCTCCATAGCTGTGACAACTACAAGGTGCCAAGAGGTGCCAGCCCTTAGCACGCACTGGTTTTGCCCTGGATGCGGCATTTCCTAGTCTGCTCACCTGGGTGATGAGTGTAGCTTCCTCATTCCTTGCCTGGAAGGAACCTTGCCTGGCCAGCCTCCTCTGATCTACCCCAGCTCCTTTACAAACCACTCCCCTTCCGCCCCCTAGTGGCAGGGAGAACTTGTCCTGTTTCCAGAGTTTTGCTTTTAAATTGTTTTGCCACCTGAGCTTGGGTTCATGTCCTGCAGCCAACTTATGGAGAGCATGTTTGCACGGCCCTGACGTGCTTGTGAGTGAGGGGACGGTGGGTACACGCTCTCTGTCTCTCACAGACCCAAGTCCATGCTGACATTTGTGGGGCTGGCCCAAGAGTATAAGTGGAAGCCTACATCTGTTTAAATATTAAAAGTAGATTTTACCCAAATTTTTAAAGCAAGTCTGACATTTCTAATACTTAAAATATTAAAATAAAATACTGATGAGGGTCTGTACCTCCACCACGGCCCTCCACCGGGCCTCGCGGATGCAGGGGTTCTTCTCCAGGCTCACTTCGTCCAGCTGTCCGATCAGGCCCTGCAGCTCCGTTTTGGCACTCAGATACAGCTCTGCAGGCTTCTGGGCCTGAAGGAGCTCGTTTTTGATCTCCCGCATTCTCTTGAGGACCTTCTCTATCTTCAGGATGGAGTGGTTCTAAAATAAAATAAAATTTTAAAACAATAGATTTTTTCAGTGCTACTGTTGAGTCTCCACTTAGTTGCCAAGGTGAAGGATTGCTGTCTTGCTCTAGATGTGTTGTGCCTAGACCTGCATCTAAACAACTTCCAGAGTAGTAAGAATCGTTCCGCATCGCCAGGTGTCCGTCATGTGTCTAACCACAGGGTTGCAAAGGTGGCACTAATGAAGGCAGCTCTTCTGGAAGCACTTGTGAAGAGTTGGACATTGGCCCAACTGGGACATGGTATTTCTTTCTGTAAGAAGGGTTTTGCAACTGTGCTCTCTGTTAGGCAGGATTGGCTTGCTCGTCTGTCTTACATCTGAGAATCTTTGCTGTCCAGTTCCTCCCACATCCGAAAGCAGTGTCAATCTCTGTGTTACAGCCTGTGGACTGTGAGGCATTGGCACACAGTGGCTTATTTCTAGGACGCAAGGCTGAAGTGTGTCCTGGGCCTGGAGGCACTGGACATGAGCTGCATGCTGGGGCTGGATCTCACTGCCAGCAGTAACTTCGAGTCACAACTGACGGGCGCCGCATGGTTCAGAAGCTATACTTTGTGATGTTGGTGACCACTGAGGTGCAGCCTCTCATGTTCTGGTCTAAAGATGGTACCAGACACACCAAGATGTGACTGCAAGGAGATCGCAGACATGGTTCTTAGTGTCGAGAAACCAGTCTCACGGGACCAGCGCCCACTGTACAAGCAGCTCATGTAGTTCGCCTACAAGAGCTCTGGTAAACCCAACTGTAGGGTAAAGGTTGATCAGGTATTTCCACCCTCCCACCACTGATGATGGACACCTGCGGTGCTGCGAGCATTCCAGGGTGGGCATGCGCAAGTGGGTGCACCTGTGTTGGACACCGGCATAAATGGGCGGCGTCATGAGGACGCCAGAACTGCGAGGACCGGCTGACCAACAGAACCTAGAGAACCGATAGCAGCAGCAGCAGCAGAGAGAGAATAAAACAGTCGAGAGGGTGAGATGCACTGGGGGCTGGGAGGCCTGCCAGCCTTCCTTCCCCCCCGGCACCCCTGCCTGCCATGGACCTGGCCACCTCTACTAAATAAAGCATGAAAAGCCACCGAGGGCTCCAAAGACTCTCCTTCCTTGACCCGTTTGCCCAGAACCATCCCGAACCTTGCTCCTGTGCCCCCTTCCTGCCGCTGCACCAACACAAAGTGCTGGTGTGTGCACCTGGTAAAGCCAGAGAGCGGGGGCATCAGGTAAGACTCTTCTGGTATCGGTACAAACTCTGGTATCAGTAGTTTAATTACTTCTTTGTTTTACTTAATTGATTTATGGGTCATCTAATAATTTTTTCTTATTTTGGTGTCAGTTGCTCAATAATATGTGATTGAAACAGTATGCACATTGTTGATCGGTTAGCATGAATAATACAAAAAGGTGATAGGTATCATATTTAGGTTGTACATATGCAAAATGTTTTTGGAGTTATGAAATAGAATGTCTGTAACTATCCATTGGTAATATGGTCACCAATCCAATTAGTTACCATGTCGAAAAAGTGGTTTTTATTTTTTCGTTAAAAAAATTGTAAAATACCCCAACAGAGAACTTAACCTCTGTAAGTTCAACTTGAGGGGCGTTAGGTACCATCACAGCTGTGTGAGCGTCGCCATAGTCCACACGTCACCCACCTGTTCCTCTGTTGTTTTCATGCTCCTTTCCCTCACTTAGAACTTTTTTGCCTGACTGATTCTGCTTGGAGATGAGTGAGGCAGTAATTTTGTCCCCACCCCAGGGATGTATGGTGATGTCTAGGTTCATTTTGGGTTGTCACAATTGGGGAAGGAGGTTTGCTGCTGGTCTCTAGTGGGTGGAGGGACATTGGGCAGTACCCCTTACCCCAGAAAGATCTAGTCCCAAGTGGTAACAGTGCCAAGGTTGGGAAACTGGTTTAAACCTACAAAGGGAATGTTCTGGTCACTGCTGAAAGACACCATTAGAAGCTAATGTGGGACACGTGATTCGAATAGAATATGTAAGCTGCATTTCCTGCAACAAATTGAAATGAAAACATTAACTTTGGGTCTGTTTTTATACTGCTGTAATTTTGTTCATAATTCTGACTTGTACACTGTATGTTGATTAGGCAGTTCATCGGTGACTTTCCACTTATGGTCATTTTCCTTTCACTACTTGCATCATTCATTCACTGCAAAATTTATGAAGCAATGTGCCAGGGTGTAGACAGCAGTGAGAAGGTGCTTCTGTACCTTCGCAGACCTTTTCAGTCTGACCTGAAATCAGTGTAATCTGTATATGGATTCAGGGCTCAAAGTACGAAAAGGTCAACAGGAAGAGTCTCTCCAAGTCGGCTAGACTATGGCAGTCATGGGAGAGACACCTGCCACTACTCCACTGTGCCCTTTCCCTACACCCCCCAACCCTGCACTCTTCTTGGAACCCCGGGTAGCCACGGCTAAGATTCTCGCTGACTTCTTAAACACTTCCCAGAGCAGAGGTGACCTCTCCATGTCCCCAAGTAGGTCCTGCCCCTTACAGAGAGGTGGGGCTCGGTGGGCCAGGCAGTCTACCTTATGCCTTACTCTGTATCCTCAAGCCTTGTCCTGTGGGCTGGAAGCTGGGGGACCAATTTGAGACCCCAATGTATGTTTCTGGGGGAGGTGAGAGGGCAACCCTGGCTGTGACTGAGTATTAATTTTGTGATGGGTATTAACATTTAGCCTCCCTTTAACCTCCAAAGGTCCAGTTATAGAGCAGTGACATCTTCTGTGCCAGAAAGCTCATGGTTTCCTGATCACATCATAAGCATTCAGATGTCAAATAAAAACTATGTTAGCTCTATGTGTTTGACACGAGCGGCAGGGTGAGAATCAAATTCCTGTTGAAGAAGGAAAAATCTGTGCTTAAGCTCTCACCCCTTCTTCCCTCTGGATGTATGTGCGCACACCAAGAAATCTGAAGCTTTGAATGCTGAGCTTGCAGTCTTACCTCTTTTCTGCTGCTCTGGCCATTTTCACTCCTTATCAATTTACTGTGACTGATATCTCCAGCTTATTTGTGAACCCTGTTTTCATAAATTGCATATGCGAGGGGAGTCTGACTTGAGATAGGTGGAATGCCAGCAAATTGCCTGGCGTTTAAGGGGCCCCACAGCGGGGTCCAGACTCTAATTTGAGAAATGAGGTGCCGGGGCAGGTGGGCTGTGCCAGTCTAGAGTTGACTACTCTGAGCTGCTCCCCAAAGTGGAGAGCCACAAGGGAGGAACAGAAGAGCCCTGCTTCTTGGGGTGTCTTCAGAAAGACAGGACTGGAAGGACACAGCTAGATGTGAAGGGGCCTCAGCGCTACAATTTCAGAAAAAAAAAAAAAAATTCTCAACACTCTTTCCCCTTTTGTAATTTTTTTGGGCATCTTCTTGAGAGTTCGTGCTGGTCTCATGTATGGATTAAGTTTGACATCAGTAAGAGTAGTAGCTTTACACAGAAGAGAACCAGGATTTCATACTAAAAAAAGAAAGCCATCCACAGGCACCAAAAAAATCGCCTACATGATTACTAGATATTCTGTGGGTCTGCCATTCCAGACAGACCTTCATAAAGGTCTTATTTATTTATTTTTATTATTTTATTATTTTTTTAAGATTTATTTATTTATGCATACAAGAGCTGGGATACAGGCCAGAGTAGCGGGAGGTGAGAGGACTCCCCAGATAATGGGGAGCAGAACAGGCAGACTGACTGAAACACACTGCTGAGGGGAGTAGCGGGCGAGGCAGGAGAGGTCTCCTGCCCATGTGGGTCCCCTTCCTGGCCAGCAGCAGGGATTGAACTTGTGCTGCAGTGGCTGCGGTTTGCTTCATAGTGCGTTGCATAACCCACTGCGCCACCAGGGAGGCCCCATAAGGGTCTTATTTAAATGGGACCCTGTCATTCATTTCATTCTGTCACCTGCCTCTTACAGAATGAGGTGTGGAGTTTCCTGGCCTGTGCACGCAGGTCCACACCAGGGTTCACTTTCCCTATTTATGGCTTTAGTGAGTCATTAATTTTGCTCACTTATAAGATTGTCTCCTGAGACCAAGGAGGAAAAGCAGACTCATGAAAAATTCCGATGAAGTGTTGACAGCTGCCCTCGAGAAAGGTCCAGTCTGCCTGAACCCAGGGACTGCGGGCTGTGCGCTCACAGCAGCCTTCCCGTGGGCCCAGCCTTCTCTGGGCCTCTGCTTGTCTGATGCGCTCAGTGCGCAGAACCTTCTCATTGCTCCCCTTTGATTCATGCACACGTCAAATGGTCTTTCCTATGTTGTCCTTTTATTCTGGTGGTGAAGTACACGCCAGCACGTCGCGGGGACACGCTGAGGACCGAGTCGTGGAGCAGGTTTGCGAGGCGAGACTCTGCTGCCCCGTGAGCAGCCCTCCTGCTGTTTATTAGCAGTACTGGACAAGAAGCTACGTGACAGTGCAGGAGGAGCAGGGTCCAAGGGAGACAAAGGGCAATCGGCTTTATTGGGAGCAGGGGGCATGTTGGCCACGTACACAGGAGGATTTCCCATGCAGGAGCTTGGTGTCATTTCTGAGCACCTCCAGACCACCTCAGGCCATGGCCACACGGTCAGTCGAAGGCTCCCTAGGAGTGTCCCCTGCTGCCTGTGATGTGCGCCATTGTCATAAAGCAGTTATGCGGGAGTGCCCTAGCCAGTTCTTACACACACACATACACACACACACACACGCAGAGGCCCCGAGGGGTAGAGAGGACACAGTGACTTGTATTCTGTGCCCAATTTTCAGTTTTGTGGTTTTTTTTTTTTTTTTTTTNTTCATTTTTGTGGTTTTTTTTTTTTTTTTTTTGCGGTGGGGGTGGGGTAGGGTGTCTTCTTTTTAATCTCTTAGAACTCTTCAGCGAGCGCAAGGATTGATTCCGTTACGGAATGCAACATCACAGCTCTCCTGTTCTATCTACTCTGTGTGGTGGGAGGCGTGGTGGCTTTTGTCCCCTTCAAGCTAAATTTAGGAACACGTCCCTATGCTGACCCAGCTTTTGCACTTTAAAGCTTTAAAAGCACTTCCCTCTAAGAGTGATACAAATGTTTGTCCATGCCAGCTTATTGGCTTTGTTTATTTTTTCACATTCGTTCCATCTGGAGTTCATCTATTACTGAAGCACCAAGTACTGAAGTTTAGATATTATTGAAGTACCGTTATTTTACGTCCTCGCCAGTGTTTTGACAGTAGGGCCCCCTCTCCCCAGGCGTGGTCACTGTGGCCCTCCCTCCACTCAGCACCTGTGTCCGGCACGAAAGTCTGCTGTGCTCTTTCTCTATCTCCCTGTCCTCACTCTTCTCCTCCCCTCCCCCTTTGGAAGCTGAAAGGGAGTGAGACTAGAACACTAGCTTAATTTTCTCCTGACAGGCTATGAGTTTGTATGCCAATATTATTTGAAAATTCCTTTTAACCATTATATGCTATTTTAACCTTATCACAAACAAGTCTTCTGGATTTGCCGTTACATCCCATCGCGGCACCATTACCTACGACAAGTCGGCTTTAGTCATGTATGTGAGATCAGCTAGTTCATGTTCCTGTAAAAGGGGCACAGGCGAGGAATTTGTTACTTAAATTCTCCTAGAAAATGGCTGCTAACTCAGTAACCTGAGGCTGTGTTGAGAGAATTCCCTGAAAGATTTGTACCACAGAGTGATTCTTAAAATAGGATCCAGGGCCACCCATGTCAGAACTAATGGGGGAGGTTCTATCTTAAATTCAGGTTCTTGGTCCCCAAGCTGGGGCTTCTGAAACATAAAAGTTGTGTTTGGAAAATGGTTTTGTAAGCTCTCAGATAATTCTTAAGATGATCATTAAAAAACCTAAGACTCAGCTAAACATGATAAGCAGCCACCAGATTCCTCCTGTTTAAATGTTTAAAAACACCATCTTTTTATAAATGACATACCCACATGTGTGTATATATATGCAATCAGAGTTATAAGTGTATCCTGTTGATAGATATTTTGAATCCTTTTGCAGTCCGCATGCTAAAAATATAAGGATATAACTTTGCATTTGAGATTTGAATTGTAGATGTGTGATCACACTCTTTGATCTCTCTCTCTCTCTTGCGTACACACACACACACACACACCTGCTCTCAAGCTCCTATTCTACTTTAGATCGAAGTAAAATGATTGCCCTGGAGTACCTTGCAGTTAAGTTGTGGGAGAACATATATGTACATATATATACACCTGGATAGATACATGTATACATATATAGTATATCATACCGTATAATGTATATATATGCAATATCCATCTCTATCTTCAGGGACCATAGGATAGTTCACGGCAGCTTCTCATTATATTGGAAAATAATGCAAATAAAAGAAGTGTTGGTTGACGGGAAAGAGAGTAAAGAACCACCAGCGTTAATTAGGCCAAACCAAAGAAGGGCTCCTGGCTGGAAGAACAGCGGCATTACCACTGCAACTAGAACAAACGATGTTTTTTTGTATTTTCTTTCCCCATGGAGAAGCTGAATATTTTCTAAAATCTAATTGCGCTTCCTACACCCTCACGTCATTCACTTTTTCGCTTTGATTCACTTTAATTCTGTTATCAGCCAGTTTTCCTTTTGGGCTGGTCTCTTATGGCAACGGATTATTGTTAGGTTATTTTATCACTTACAACCATGTTAGCCCAGTGCGCCCAGCCACAGGGCAGGATGTCACAGGGGCTAACTGCTTCAAACTGCCTGATTGTGTCTGCTACTTCCATCTCTTTAGATTCGGGACTACCCCATTGATGTCCAAAGCAGCCAGCTGCCCTTCTTACGGAATCCAGATATCCTGGTGGGAGAAAATGACCTCACTGCCCTGAGCTATCTGCACGAGCCTGCTGTTCTGCATAACTTAAAGGTCCGTTTCCTGGAGTCGAACCACATCTACACTTACTGTGGTAAGTAGGGGGCATGTTCGGGTTGCCCAGATCTGAAAGTGCTTTCAGTCTTTAGATTTTATGGGTTAAAACTCCAGTGGTTAAGGATCCTAATTTCACTCCTTTAAACAAATTTCACTCTCACTTGTAAGTACCTCTCAGTGGAGACACTTGAAAGGTTTGCAATCAGTGAATGTGGTATAATAAGGCTGCCCTACATCCCTCTGGGATGATTGTGTTAATCACAGCTCAACCAGGGGGAAGGTGGACCCATCAGGGGCTCTCCTGACTTAGGCGCAGTCCTGGAGTGTCAGAAGAGCAAGAAATACATTCTGGGGTCCTAGCTCAGGCATCTGCTCTCCCCCCAGCGCCTCTATGAAAATGAACCTGGCTCATATCTGTCACTGCTTGAGAAAGGGCCCCCTGACCTTTGTCCCTGACCCTCATACTTGCTCTATACAAATGTGGTGCTTGATGAATATTCGTCAAATTCACATGCAGTCTTGACAGATCCTTTAAACAAAAAGCATGTCTCTGAAGTTATCTCATATTTGTTTTTCTTGAAGTTTGTCAGTTTCCTCTGATTTTCTGATTCTAGGGTACTGTTAAGTGGTGTGCTGAAGATTAGACCCCATTAACTGCTGTTTGGGAGGCGAGCCAGTTGGGGATCTGACTGCAGGGCAGTCTCCTTTGCGGGGTGGGGGGGGGGTCTGCCCTCGCTGTGCGTCAGAGCCCTGAGCGTGTCAGGGATCCCCAGCGAGGTCTCCGAGGAGCGCTGTTCTCGCTGCGATACCCCACTTGGGTTTGTAATTGGTTACTTTGACCCCCAAGGCGAGGAGCGTCTTTGTGCCACATGTCAGGGGCTGTGATAGAGTGTTGATTTCAGTGCTTCAGAGTTTCCCAAAGCTGTCTCCACAGCACTTGCTAGGGCAGTTCTACCTGCAGGGAAATCAATCATCTGAGCCTTCAATGGGACACTTTTTTCAATAAGAAGATTTTTAAAAAATCTATTCTCCTTTTAGAGAAAGGAATAAATGACTACCAGCTTCATATTTTAAAGCATCCCCCTACAAAAGGCCCTGGTGTCTATATGTATTTATCCAAACACACCATGGCTCCTCCAGTTTCAGCAGTACTGAGTGACGGAGGTAGCACAGAAATGAAGCTATTGAAAGCCCTCCTTCCTACTCCAGAGGAGACTGGGACATTTTAGAACAATGTGAGAGCTTGGATACAATATCACAAATTAAATTGAGTGCTGAATGAATTAGGACTGTAGACAATGATGATGATTTGTAGATGATGCGAAGATGTTTTTACAGGGCCCTTCAAAGGCTGATGCTGTGCATCAGAACCTGACTGCTTTGTCTGTTTTCAGGTATCGTGCTTGTTGCCATTAATCCTTACGAGCAGTTGCCAATCTATGGCCAAGATGTCATCTATGCCTACAGCGGCCAAAACATGGGGGATATGGACCCCCACATCTTTGCTGTGGCAGAAGAAGCCTACAAGCAGATGGCCAGGTAAGAGTAACCTCAGCCCAGAAGTGCTCCTGGGCCGTCAGGCGGTGGGAAGGGGAACTGTACCTGCCTTTGCTGCTTGGTGGAGTGGTGATTCTAGGACCGACGAGAAGCCCGGAAACCAGCCCAGGTTTTGTTCTTAGCAGGCGTCCTCATGTTTCCAGCTTATTCTTCTGAACCTTGGAGAGCAGTGGCTCTTAGACGTAGTTCATGTTTTGAGCATAGAAATGCTTTGCACTTTATTTCTCCTTCCTGTGTTTTTCTTTCCTCCCCTCCTGTGTAATAAATCCGTTTTATAGTATCACTCATTTTACATATCTCACTCATGCCTCCCTTTAGGGGAACCAGACTCTTGGTAATGTCATGAGATGCCAAGCACAAGGGGGGCGGGGGGTGGGCAGAAATAGAAATATCAAAGTAACAGTCATGCATAGTGGTTTTAGGGTTTTAGCCTGGAAGTGGGCTTCTGTTTGGTCAACTAAGTAGGTCATCTTAATTTTGCTTTTTTTTCTAGCTCTGGGAGGTAGGTATAAGTTCATTTCATCAGAAAATGAGCTGTCTGGTTATATTAGGTTTCTCCAGGGAAAAATAACCAATATAGTGTGTGTGTGGGGGGGTGGGGGGTGGAGGTAGGGGAGGTAGGCTCATATGTATTTACAGGCTTGGCAAATCCAAAATCTGCAGAGTGGGCTGATGGGCTGGAGGGAAGAGCTAGGGAAGAGCTGGTAGTATAGATTGAGCTTGAAGGCAGCCTGAGATAGCATTCTTTCCTTGGGTAGGCTAAAGTTTTTTTCTCTTGAAGCTTCCACTGATCTTACAAGGTCACCCACATTTCTAAGGGTAATCTGCTTTACTGGAAGTTTACTGATTTAAATGTTTACCGCATCTGAAAAATACCTTCACAGCAGTTCTAAACGAGCATTTGACTGATGTCTGGGTACCATGGTCTAGCTAAGTTGACACATGATATTGACCACCACAGTACTGGCCTTGAACTGATTAGATATAATGTAGGGAAAGGTAGTTTTGAGTAGAAAAGAGCAGACTAGAAGAGTAGAGTAGAATCACCAAGTCTCCCCGCAGCCTCTGAAGAAAGCCTTACAGAGCCACTGGCAAGGGTAAGGCAGTGCCTTGGGGGAGGGGCTTGCTTAGGTTATCTGAGCAGAGAATCCCATGCAAGGTAGTCTGTGCTTCAGTAAATTTCAGAGTGTAATTTCCAGCCCAATGACAGTTCCTAAATGGAAAGGCTGTGTTATATATGTCTATTGATTTATAATGTTTTATTACTGGTTGTGAAGATTAGTATATAAAAAGCCTGCTTCCTTAGAGATGTACAATGACTGTATTCAAAATAAGTGGCAGTTGCGTGCTTTAGGTCTACAACAGCAGCTGGATGTGACTTGGTTTGGACAAACTTTAACCATGTTCATAGGTCTGGCAGCTCGCTACTTCCTTCCATGGATGACTCTGAAACTCGATTGGTGTTCATTGCATCTCTCCTGTCTAGCCACTTTTATGCAGAGCTATGAGAAGTTGCTGTTCTGTACTTAAGACTTCTTGAGGGACCCTTCTGGGTTTGAGATTCTTTCAGCCTCCAGCTTTATCCTTGCTATGGGTCCTCTTGACTGGGTGTCCTGCTCTTTCTCTTCCGTGCCTGCGCTGGACCCATGGTTTTTCTACACTTGGGCTGTTTCACTTACTTGGGCCTAATTCAGTCCCATGGCTACTTGATCCTCATAATCACCACCACCCTGGATACAGTCTGCTCTAGGGTAATGCAGTTGAGGATCAAGGAGTTTAGGTGTTAAATTTGCACCAAAAATTGCTTTGTTAAGGACTTTCTTTATGGTTTTAAGGTTCATACTTTTTACCCACCGAGTCCCAGGATATAGCCAAATAATTTTGCTGAAATTCTTCTGCAACTTTTGCTCATGAACATGCCTTAATTGTTTAAGACCACACATGTGGTCACAGGCCAGAACTATTATTGACTAAGTTCTGTTGTCAGCCGCTCAAAATTTCTGTTACAAATCTGAGAGTTGCCTCAGCGCAAGCAGCACCTTTGCTGTGCAGTGTAAGAGAAGAGCCACTGGTCAGGTGCAGCGAAGGTTTTTGCTGGGTTTCCAGCATGGATTGTCTCTGTCACCTACGAATGCCAGAACACACCCATTTTACAATACTTGCTGACTAGGTGTCATGCTCTTCCTGACTCATCAGTAGTTGAAGTAATTATGAGGATCAAGTAGCCATGGTTCAGCACTATGTACTCTGAAGCTGAGCCTTTGTAACAGCTGGGCGAAATAGGGAGTGTAGAAACTCAAGTTAATGACTTCCAGCCTTTGGAGACTATGACTCAGTTGTCATGGCACTCAGCAGTTCTTTCTCCTGGCTCAGTGGGACTGGGTTTTTTTCTTGATGCGGCTCACAGTGGGACTCTTGATCGCTTCATGCTGTGTATGGGTACAGGGACTCTCCGACTGCAAGGGATATTCTATAGACTCTTGCCCCATCCTGAGAGCTCCCACCGAGTCCTGATGTGCCATGGGAAAGGAGGGAGAGAAACAGTATGAGTGAACAGTGGTTCACTCCCTGTCCCTATCAAAAGCATGGAGGTTAGATTAAAGAATAGATGAACAGTGAAGGTTAAAATAGTATGAAACATCAACTTCATGAGTTCTGCCTTCTGTGAGCAGCGGGGTTGACCTCTGCTATTCTTTACTTCTGTTCCTCCATCCTGGTTCGAGATTGAAAATGCCCTCTCCCACATATTTACCTGCCTTCTTCTACGTTTTTACCCTCCTCAGCTTTTACATGAAATGGTATCAGCTAACATTTGTGAAGCATCAGTTACTTGGTAGACTTCTCATTGACTGAGCACTCAGAAGTGTAGGACTTCTTAGGCAGTTCCCAGTCTGGTGGGAGAGAGAGAAGGTAAGTGAGCCAAAAGCCTGTAATTATAGGACATATAGGTAGAAGCCGTGCATGGATCTATTTGAATTGGACCAGAGATGGTCCAAGGAAACCCTGGACTTAAAAGCTGGATCTTCTTCAACTGGCAGGAGGCAGAGTGAGAAAAGAGCACATATATGGCTAGATTGGCGATCACAGCCTCGGGGGGGGGGGCATCACAAGACACTCACAAACCACAGTGACATGCCACTTTGCCCCCACCAGGACACCTGTAATCAAAGGCAGAAGTGTTGGCAGGGATGTGGAGAAATTAGAATCCTGCTTTGTAAAGTAATCTGGCAGTTCTCCGAATGGTTAACAATGACCTAACATGTTTTCCAAAAACATGAAAAGATGTTCATACATAAGTATGTGCACAAATGTTTGTAGCAGCATTATTCACAGTAGCCCCAAAGGTGAAAGTCACCTAAATATGTATCATCCAATGATTGAATAAATGACCATAGAATATTACTTGGTTATAAAAAGGAACAAAATACCAATACATGCTACCCTATAGAGGAACACCGAAAGCTTGCTTAGTGAAAGAAACCAGATACAAATGGCCACATATTATGTTGTTTTATGTACATGTACTGTCTAGAATAGGCAGATCTATATATGGATGCTGGGGCACAAAGGAAATCAAAGGGTTTTTCTAAGTCAGCAAATAATCAAGCATCAGAAAGACTGATAAGAGAGTAAGTGAAAATGGAGTATAATCACATGTATACCTCCTTTATGTGTGGGAGAGAACTAGCATGACCGACTCGCCACATGGCACATAGCTTAGGCGGGGAAAGGTGGAGCGAGGTGGCAACAAAGGGAGGTCAGAAACTTACCGAGAGAAGCACAGTAGGCAGAGATATGCACACTGAAGTTCTGCCTTCTCCACTCAGAATTAAGACATAAGGAAATAGTAGAAACTTACATGTAAATGTGTTTTTCAAAGGCAACTTCCAACCCAGTATCCTGAGCTCCTTTCATGGAATCAGACTTTTGCCCAAAAGGCAGATTTTGGCTTCTCTGTATAAAGTAGATTAGTGTTTGGTTAGAGCTGGAGGCTTAATGGGAAATGGGTACGGTTGATGGGGGTAAGGGGAGAGGTGAAAATGTCCTAAATATTGTGGTGTGAATGTACTAAGTGCCCCTGAATTGTGTGTTTAAAATGGGTGAGTTGTGTGCTCTGTGAATCGTATCTGAGAGAAGCTATCGTGAACTAAAGGTACGCTCAGGGAACAGGACCTTGGGAAGTTTCACTCACGTGTTGAGTGGGACTTAGGGAGGTGTGAACTATAGAGGCAGGGTCAGGCCAGATTGTGGGGGCCTGGGATAGCTGGGGCAAACTTAAGGAGAAAAGTATATTGTACTAACAGAGCATACAAAGGTGGTTAAAATGAGTTTGGGGAGCCCTGGGTTAATTTATTGAAACATCTTCCTTTTAGACAGGGCTTCTTGGAGTAGTTATATTGACATGCATTCTTAGTCTCCAAGGTAAGGATGCATTAGGCTGGGTTTGCAAATCATACTTAGACATAAAACTGTTTTCGAGGATTATCTCTGAGGCCTAATGTTCTGTGCAGCACTCTTTGGGAAATGCTGGCCTAGAGCAGTGGAGACACTTTAGAGCTTGTTAGAGAAGGAGCTAATGATACCAGGTATGTTCCGAGAACAGTTTTTCTCCAGTGGGTCCTATTTCATAACCTTGTCTCTCTCCATATTCCTATACCATTTCCAAGGATGAGAACATCTTCTCTTGAGAAGCTCAGATTTTTGTGGCAATAACTTGTCTCTTGTAAACATCCTGTACATTATGAATAAAAGGCAGTTCTCCGGTGTGTGACTTGTGGCATGGTGTATATTTATATCAGCACCTCATCCCTGGCATATGATTGGTGTTCAAGGAAGGATAGTCAGTTCGCCCAAGCATTCAGTTCTTACAACCTCCGAGCAAGATTAGTTGTCCCCACCAAGCAGATGGGGACAGAGACTTAGGAGGTGGAACAATTCTCCAAGGTCATAAAGACAGTGAAAGGGTGAGGCTGGAATTCAGACCCAGTCTGTTTACTCGAAAGCCCCTTCTCCCTTTGTTAGTGGTGCTTATTGGCTGACCCTGGGCGTTCTTCTAGAACAGCAGACTCTGGTGCTCGGGCCACCAGACAGGCAAAGATGGCTCCTTTCCCTGTGCTTCCTGAGTGTCTGAGGTTCCATGGTAATAGTGGGTGTTGGTGCTTTTTGTAGCCTTGCTGGTAGAAGTGGGCCCTCTTAGTGGGCTCACTGGGTCTGATTCCTCCTGTAAACTCTTTGTATTCTGTGTTTTCTGAGCGTGGGACACTGCAAAGCCAATGTCTTTGCTCAGGCAGCCAAGGTAATTGAGCGCACATGCTCCATCTGGCACTGCCGTGTGGCCAGGCCATGACTAATAGTGAAAGATGGGTTTGCTGCTGCCTGGTGGTTCAGCTGTGGCACAGGGCTGACCGGTGGGCTCTGATACAGACACCTGGCTTTGGCGAGTAGTGCCTGTGCTCTCTTGGGAGAGAGGGTGTGTAACTCACAAACCCTGGCTGGAGCTCCAGACAGTGTTTCTTGTGCAGTTCAGGTTCCACAGGTGTGAAGAGGTGGTGGAGAATTCATAGGCCTTCCCGAGGAGCAGTGTGGACAAGCGTTTCCGTAGTGGATGAGATGCCTGCCCCCGCTGAAAACTGGAGTCTTTGGGATTGGTGAACAGGAGGAAGATGTGCATGGGCATGAGAAGCTATCCTCTGTTGCCAGTGACTCCCTAAACAGGCACTTTTTAAATTTTTTTTTT
>JAGFMF010012290.1:1489082-1611001 GCA_019455555.1 Galemys pyrenaicus | reverse complement strand
CCCTGGCCGGCAGCAGGGATCGAACTCGTGCTGCAGTGGCTGCGGTTTGCTTCATAGGTTGTTGCTTAACCCACTGCGCCACCAGGGAGGCCCTAAATTTTTTTTTTAAATTTATGCATATAAGTGCTGGGGTACAGGCCAGAGGTGTGGGGGGTGGTGAGCGGATTCACCAGAGACAGAGTGGGGAGCAGGACAGGCAGATCAACTGAAATACGTTGCTGAGGGGAGCAGCTGGCGAGGCAGGAGAGGTCTGCTGAGCCATGTGGGTCCCCTCTCTGGCTGGGGATCAAACATGTGCTGCTGCAGATGCTTCACAGTGCCGCGCTCAACCTGCTATGCCACCAGAGAGGCTCTAAAATGCACGTTCTTAACCCTGGGTACCCCACCGATTCAGGAGAAGCTCCTGATTGCGGGAATGTGTTGCAGGAGGGAGAGGAAAAAAAAAAAAAAACATCTGTGGAGTTTTTTTTTAAAAAAGAAAGGCCACTTTCCTAGACTGTGTGTTGGGTGAGAAGGGATTTGGAACATCTCAGGATCTTTTCAATTGCAGACCCTGTGGAACTTGACTCTTTGCCGAGATAACTTTAAAAAAGAATGATGCATGGGCGACCTAAATGCACACTTTGCTGTGAGATCAGGTTTTAACTAAGGTGATGTCGGCTTCTTAATTTATGAGTAAGGTGGTTTGTTGTTCTGGGCTGTTGAACCGTGTGGGGAAGTTGGGACTTGAAGTGCTTTCTGAAGGAGCCTCATGTTTTTGATGAGGAAATCACGCTGGTGAGGGCAGAGCAGGCTGTGTCTCTGTCAGTGGTTTGCTGTGTGGTGTGTCCGGGCGCCGTCGCTGATGTAGTTCTCACCCACCTACTGTGTGACTGTGGACAAGCCTTTTGACCTCTGTGCCTCAAGGTGAGCACCCATCCTGCCTCGGTGCTGAGGGAGGGACTTGGACCCAGTGAGGCGTCTTGAGGAAACTTTGAAAGCCAGTGAGCACTGTGTAAACACGGGTGCCCGTATTCAGGCTGACAGACTGCCTCCTTGGTGGCTGTTGAGTGCAGCCCCAAGGAGATTAGTAATTAGGGAATAATGACTTGCTGTATTTTATAGTGACATCTGAAACCATGACTCCCCTCAACCCTGACTTTGGGCCAAGTTTTGTTCTTCCCATTCATGGTAGTTTCTAGTCAGCATAAGTTTGCTTTAGGACAAAGTATAGAAGAAGATGTTCAAGATGTCTGAACAGAAGATTGATACTTAATTTTGTCTTCGTATTATTATGACTTTAGAACACGCCATGGGTAGTTGCACAGATCACTGTGCGCTTCACCCGCACCCATTCTCCGCCCTTGGCCAGCCATGCCAGCCCACACCTCCCCCCTCCCCAGCGATGCATAGCACTGGGGTCTGCGGTGCCATCTTGATGCTTACTAACCTCGTACATTACACCACTCTTTATTGCTGCCCATGTTTAAAGCTCTGCTTACATTGCTTAGATTTCTGAGTAGGGGAAAGTCAAGTGTGCAGGGAATGTGGCTAAAGATGACACCCCCACATTAAAAGGTATTGCTAGGAAGTATATGTTACTATATTCTTTCCTAAAATGCTGACTTTAGAAAAGAACAGCTCTGGACCATATCCTTTGTCTGACTGTATGACCCTGCAGAGGTCATAGGTGATGTTAACAGTTGCTCATCTACAGTGAGCACAACATGCTTTGTGAATGTAACTTCCAAATCAGAAACCAGACTTTCTCGATATTCACTAGTCACGGGCTAGTCAGAGCCCGTGCTCATCAGGGGGAAGTGGGTTGCACTGTGAGGATGCTGGAGACCATATCCTGGCGACTGGTCCTCTGGGTGCTGCTTGAGGACTCCCGGCACGGGTAACTGGCTCTCAAGTATGTTCTGTTTAAACAGCTTTTCTTTCTTTTTTTTTTTAAAGATTTATTCATTTATGCATACAAGAACTGGGGTACAGGCCGGAGGTGCGGGGGGTGAGAGAATTCACCAGAGACATGTGGGGAGCAGAACAGATGGATAGACTGAAATACACTGCTGCGGGGAGAGGAGGCTCAACAGGAGAGGTCTGCTGCACCACGAGGGTCAGCTCCCTGGCTGGGGATTGAGCTCATGCTGCAGTGGCCACCAATAGCTTCATAGTGCTGTGACTTAACCCCTTGCGCCACCAGGAATGCCCCTGACCAGCTTTTCTTGTCGGGCACTTCCCCCTTACCCTGTGCTCTGCTGGGCCTCCATCGCTCTCATCATGAGTGTCAGCCCTGCATGGCCAGCCGTGCTGGACCCTGGGCACTTCCTCCCACGTGGCAACCTCACTACCTCCAGTCCTCCTGTCCCCACCCCCTGCCTGTCATCGTGACTCCACAGTCATCTCTTCTGAGCCCGGTGTTTGCACACTCCCCACATGGCCACCCTTGCACACATCCTGCCTTTCTCTCATACCGGCGGCCACTGATGGGTGAGCGTGTCTGTCCTGTACAGAATTTGTAAGAGGAGCCTGCAGTTGCATTGACTTCTGACTGGCTCTCGTATTATTGACTTTGGATAACTTTGCACACCACCAAATTCCTACACTCTGTCCACATGTGTGTAAGACCTGTTTTATTACAACTTTTATGAGATTTAATTGACTAGCAATAAATCTCACAGGTTTAGTGTAAACATCAAACTGCACGTACAGTTCGACACATTCTCATGTATGTGAGAGAATCCAGAATCCGGGCAAACATCTCCTGAACTCCTGAATGGATGTTTCCTTTTGTTCCTTTGAAATCCCTGCTCCACCTCCAAGTAACCACCGATCTACTTTCCATCCCTGTGAGTTCAGTCACGGGATGTCACCCTCATTCAGCCCTTGTGCAACTGACTTTTCACGTAGTGAGCAGCATTCTGTTAGCTGAATTAAATCTCACCTCTTGTCCTGTGTTCCAGTGATATCTTTTTGAACTCTGATTTTTTGCATCTGATCTGTTGTGTCTCTTTATTCTTGGACGTGGAGATTCAGCAAACCTGTTGCCTCTGTTGTTTGTGGTCATGAGGAAGGAACCGCTAAGTTGCGCTGCAGCATGCTGGCAGCAGATCTTTCTCTAGGGACTAAGTATGTGATCTGATAGGACCAAAAGCGTAGTCAGGCCCCACCTGTTTGTCCTGTTAGCATCTGTGCACACTGGGTTGGGTTCTGGAATCTCGTGACCGAGGGGTTGTCCGGCCCAGAGCCCTGCGAGCCAGCCTCGCTGTTTCCTTCCCAGTTGTCACTCCTGGCTCTGGCACCTCTGTTCCCTCCACTGCTCCCAAATCAGAGGATGCCTGTGGGCCCTTGGGGCTTTTGGAAGAGACAGTAGGTTTGCGAGTCCGAGCAGGGTAGGACCCAGGGGACGGGCGCGTCTGACCACCACCTGCGTGCTTTCTGATGTCAGACTCATCAGCCCACATGGGTGTCTTCTGGGATTCACAGTGGTGGTGACATGTGAGTAAGATTTATTTTTTCAAGGTGTCTGAAATAATTTTCAGTGAAAAAAACCTAATAAAAGGTGAAGCCTTGCAGGATGAAATGGCGTTTCTATTTTACATTGTAGTAATGCCTTTCACGCCGCGTTACCCACTCTTTTATAACTGTGTGTTTTTACGCTTTTATCCCAGGAGACAGAGTGGCTTAAACCTAGTGTGCCCGCATGCCTGGACTTGGTGGGAAGGGAAGAAGGGAGGCGGCCGCGTGTCCAGGACAAGACTGGTTGGGCACCCAGGACAGGAGGTCTTGCTTGGTTTCTGATATATACCCCGTGACCTTGGGCAAGTTACATAGGTGAACCTCACTTTGTAGCAGTCCTGCTTCTCTCAGCTGGGGATAGGTACAGTGTTTAACTCGTAAGACTGTTTGATTTAAATGTGTTGACAGATGAAATGTGCTCGGAATGATGTCTGGCATGGCCTGTGTTCAGGGCCTGCCCCCACCATGGTGGCGGTGGTGACACCAGTGATAACTAACACGTGGTGTCTGTTGCGTTTCTTAGTGTCTGAAAGAAAGATGCGTGGGAAAGAGTTCAAAGCTGAGTGGGTTTCCCTTTACAGGTCGGCCTCCGTGATCAGAGGGTCATTTCAGGGCCATGTCACTGCATAAGGATGGCAGCTGCATGCAACTGGCACATGTGATTGGATTTTTTTGTAGCTTTGTTTGAAATTAGAATTGTAGAAGTTTATAGGGAGCCTCTGTCTGTCTAGAGGAGACAGCATCAGCACTATGCTTAAACCTTTTGCTGTCACGTCTAGCAACCAGCAGCTTTTATTTCTGCACTTGAAGTGGAACTGCACTGATACCGGCTGAGTAGCCCTGGGTGGGATAGTGTTGAAATGCGGGCGTCCCTGTCTGTCTGGCAGTGCACCTTGTGTACCCCCAGAGAGTGAGTAGTTGCTACACTGCAGGAACCAAGGGATTATTCTGCCATTTTATAGCTGCTGGCGGGATAGTGCCCCACCCCACTAACAGGACAAGTGGTAGAGGCAGGAGAGCAGCTTTACACAGACGGCCAGAAGGGAACTCAGCTGGGTGGTGAAGCAGTTGGAGACAGTGGCGGGCTGAGACTGATGGGAACACTGGGTTTTGAAGATTGGTTTTCCTTATTGATAAGGTGCAAGTTCAGAAGAGCTGACAAGTATTCAGGACAGTGTCTAAAGCTGCAGATGCAACAGTCTTGAGAATAGCTTGTTGCACAGATGGCCCTCCAGCCCCCCCCCCCTTTTGGTTCTTGCCAGGGGCTACATTTGCAACAAAGTGAGAGCAGGTGACTGGCCTAGTGCAGCCCACCCCCATTGGGAGGGACACAGTTATGGGTGTATAGCCACTGCCTCCCCCATCTGTGTCTTTCTAGCCTGAGTTAAATGGCACTGCTTTGTTTATAGCTCTTCAATGACAGTAGGACATAGGCATGTATAACACACTGTTTAGTCTTTAAAAAAGAAAGAATAAGCCTTGGAAAGGGCTTTCCTCATGGAGAATTGCATTCCCTGCAAGCTGGTGTTGCCCATGATGGAGTAAGCAGAGGTTCTACGAGATGGTGGCACCTTCCTCCCCCAGGATAGTGAAACAATCAGAATTCAAGGGGAGAACCAAATCATCTGTTTTTTTTGTTTGTTTGTTTGTTTTTCAAGCTCCATGAGTGATTCATATAGGAGCAAATCTTTCAGCCAGTATTTGGGAACTCTTTGGGCCAGATATGGATATATTATTTTTGGATTCAGAACTGATGCTCACAAAAAGAATCTGCCACAGCTTTGAACCGCTGTATCAGTTTTTAAACTCTGGTGACTTTTGACAACCTTAATTCAGTCTGAATTAAGGATCGAGAGTAGGCTTTGATTAAGGGAAGAAGTCAGAGTATTGGAAGCCCTGTTAGAAGGTGGAGGATCCTCCAGTTTAGTGGCTGTCTCTTCTGCAGCGATTTTCAGCCTGGTCACATGGAATCACCTGGAAGGTTTTAAGCTCCCCAGGCTCAGGCCTCACTCCAGGGTGGGAGCCGATCAATCAGGGCTCAGGTGCCGGTGTTTGCCGAGCACTCCCTGATGTGCACTTGGTGAGGCCACCTGAGCAGTGCAGGCATCCGCACAAGTGAGAGCGCTCGGTGCTGAGCGATGTCGCGGGAGGCCTGCAGGTCGTGCGGCACAGCCAGGAGTTCCGTGTCTGTCCCTCAGAGCCACAGTGAACAGAGCTCACGACAAATGCTTTCTGAGCCTGCCGGGCTCCAGAGATCAGTGGTGCTGGAAGCCAGAGGATGGGCGCCTACAGCCAAAAGATGACGGAAATTAATTCACTCTCTCTATTCCCAGAACTAGAGAATAAAATAGCTCATGATCGATGACCTACTTTAAAAAAGATGCCCTTGTTGGTTAAAAAGGGAATTAACTTTCTTTAAAATAGCACATACCAAAAGTACTTAGTATTACGGGATGTCTTTTGAGAAAATGCCGTGTACCTAGCACAAGGAGAGAGCATGCCGGGGGAAGCCCAGAACCTACAACCTTGCTGATGAGTCATCCTTCCAGCTAGGAATCACTGTGGCCCTAAGCTTGTGTTTGCTGAGAGATTATTGAGGACATTAGTGTAAGTGTGTGAACTATTTACAGTCTATCCAGCTCCACTTAGTTAATGTGTAGTGCCGTTAATGTAGTTAACGTGTAGATCTCCAGTTAGGTTATTGGGGTTCAGTGTATGCTCACTCCAGTTTGTTGTGTGTCCCCACTGGGTCACTGGATGCTTGGAGTTTCCCTCCATTTGTCATTGCATGTATCGATCATCATAATTACCTGATGTAATTATGACCTGTGCAATTAATATGTAATAAATGAGCTCTATATAATCCAATGCAAAACTTTTATGCCTCCACTCCATGGAGGTAGTCATTTTTATAATTGTGTTCATTAAACTTTATTTTTAGAGTCCCTTATATTTTATTTTGCTAGTGTGTGTCTGGGATGCATAGCATGGATAAGATGTCCCTTCTTGGAACCGAAGTCTTCTGAGGTCAAGTCCTCTAGGGGAGGGGCTCCTTTCTCTGCATCTTCAGTGTTGTGTCCAGTGTGGACTTGAAGCTTCTAGTTCTCTTAGCTGGCAGCCTTTCTGCTGTTTGAAACCCTTAGAGGTGACTGATAGCTGCTGCAGTCACTCACTCCAGCCTTAAAGCTGCCTCCTCCTGGGCGGTGCCAGCTCTGGGGAGGCTCACTGAGTTGTCTGGTCTCTTGGCTAAGCCCTTCTAGTTCTCAGGTGACAGTTCACCATTCTGATTGACTTCCTGTTGCCGGATTATTAATTTAATACCTATCATAAACTGTGGCATCTGTAGTTAAGCCAAGAGTCTAGCTCTAGACTGACCAGAGGAGGAGATCACGACTCTCTCTGACTCTGAAGAGATGAGTACTTGGGGGCTGCATAAATAGAAATTTAGTGACCATCTTGCTATTGTGGTTGATAACGAGTCAACCCAGTGATCCAGGGCTTCTCAGCTGCTGTGCACACAGGTGACGAGTGTGTGCTATGCCAGTGTGTTATATGCGGTGGGCCCTCCGTGGCGGCGGGTTCTGTCCAGATCAAGTAGTTAACAGGCAGTGTCTGTCTCTGTGCCCGGGTTTTCCTGTGCTGTTTCCTCTCACTGAGTTGGGCTGAAGATTTAATGTTGTTAGAACTAATCAGAGATGTCTTTTTTTGTCATGGTAAAAAGTCACCCAAATGACTTTATCACAAGACTTATAGGGCTTTTCACCTAGATTTGTAAGAAGACAAGACACTTGACGCTTGAACAGGTTTGGAAGACTCTTAAACGCCATGCAGCAAGAAGCAGGTCACTTGGCCTCATCCTGCGGCCCCATCCTGTGGGGCATCAGTCACCGCTCCACCAGTTCTGGTGTGTCTGCAGCCGCCTGAAGCTGAACTTGGGTTTCCCCCTGGCCCCAAGCTTGCCTCCTTCCTGGGCTGGTCAGTGGATCCTCTTAGGCCCAGAGGGGCGGGAGGTAAGGGCTCAAACTGGGAGAAACACTCATGCTTCCCTTCATCCCACTATGTCCTGTCCGTCCTCCCCCCCCTCCTCTCCCCGCTTCCTCTCCTCACCTCGGAACCCTCCCCTGAGCCCCCTGGGCCATGGGACGTCTCTCGCTTCACATCCCGAATTCTTTCTGTGATTTCTAGTGAAACTGATGTCCACATCCCCAGGCCTAGTCCCTGGTAGCTGAATGGGAGTTTAATACATTTATACAAGTTCACTTTTCTGTGCCTTTTCACGACCATCCCCATGCAGAGAACTCAAAAATCTTGTTCAGCTCAGAAGCTGAACTTGGTGCTTTTCCTTAGTCTTTGCCTTCCTGTTGTAACAATCCTAACCCTTCTGAGACAGAAAAGGAGGTTGTGTGTAAAAGGAGAAGTCACCTGGAAGCATGAGTGCATTTCAGAAAGACTTCCTGCTTGGTGTGCATGATAATAGGATGTGTCCCTCAGATGGACAGCGATGTGCAGTGGTCACCTGACTGTCCTGGCATGCTAGGTCCAGTGTGAGCTTTGTCAGAGGAGACTCAGGAAGTCACACGTCTTGCCTGAGGTATGGAACTGGCAGCTGGCAGAGGTCACGTGGATCTGGGCACCTCTTAGGTTTGCTTCTTTGTTGTACTGCCTCCTGGAAGGATGGTTGCAGGAAACCGAACATACGGACGTTCTAGCAGCAGAGACTGGGAAGACGGGGGAAGGGAGGTGTTCCTCTGGGGAGGGAGCGGTTAAATTTGAGTTGATTTAATATTTGTTTCATTCGAGCTTCCCCACCCTACCTCTGACATCTGAATGGAGCTATTTGACAGCTAGGATGGACTTGAGAGAGCCTCGGGAATGGATGCTGTCATCCATGGAGAGGTTTTTGTGGAGGGGAAAGCTCCTGACCTAGCCCTAAGCAGCACTGGCATTTAAAGATCTGGGAGAGGATGGTGACCCTCAAAGTAAGAAATGAAGGCCAGTGAGTGCATTTCATCCACAGGTGATATGTCTTTGTTGGGGCAACTGGAGTGTAAGGTGCTGCCTGACCCAAGGGGTGAGGGGTGGAGCTGCTGTGTTGATTGGCCAGTGGGTGGATTTGGGCTCCAGCACCAATTGGGTGTTGGCTGGAAGGCCAAGAAGTCCTGGGCTTCTAAGAATTGCTTTCCTTTGCTCAACCCCAGAAGCACCAAATGCCCTTTGACATGCTTGGAACACTCACATTTCTGATGTCCTTAATTTTTCAGGCCTTTCTTTTTCTTATCTTGGTTCCTCACCAGAACTCAAGGACTGACTCTGTCAGATTCTCTGGTGCAGAGCTCAGGCCTTAGAGACTTGGCCAACATTACAAGCTCTTGGGCAGCAGAACTGGTACTGGAGCCAGGTTGCCTGCTCTGACTGCAGGACTCCTGCTGTTTTGGTCGCTTCCCTCTGTGGCTCTGTTCGAGTTGGTTCTGGAGAAATTGTGGTTCTCACTGAATGAGGAGGATGCTGGACTTGCACTAATCCATTTGCACCAGCTGATGGGAACTCCCCGTGGCTGCCAGGAGGCCCGTGCTGCCTGGTCTGACAGTGGTTGCTCTTCCGTAGAGGCTGGTAGAGCAGGTGATAACTCATGGGTGGGTGACCACAGGTGGGGGTAGATCTTCATCTGAACTAGCCAGGAAAGGGTGCATCCTCTCATTAGTTTAAGATGTTTCTAATTCCACCCTCCTTCCTTCTTTCCTTGTGATTCTTTTAAACTATTAAAGGTACCTCTTACGAGCTTGAGAGTGGTCACTGAGATGGTAGGACACAGGCCGTTGTATCTGACGTGTGCCCAGTGACAGCCCTCATCTCAGCAGCCATGTGACTGCTGCAGAGCGTGAGTCTGAGTCCCTCATGCCGTCCCCAATAGCTGCGTGACTTCAGGCCAGTCCCATGAGTGCTCAGTGTCTGTTTCCTCGTCTGTAACCAGAGGATAAGAATAACGCCCGACTCACATTGTGTCCTGAGGGTCAACTGTAGGTACAGGGGACATCCTCAGGGAAGGTGTAATAGGAGTTGACTCGTAAGGTGACTTCCTTAAACCTCTGTGAGTGCCTGTGTTAATCCAGTTTCAAGTGACGTCACATTGCTGTTTGAGAGATTTCAAATGCTGCTTTAGATTCGTTTCTTATGAGTTCTAAAGTATACAAGGAATAAACAATCTAAGAAGTTAAAATCTTGATCAGCAATCTTTATTTTAAGAGCAGTTT
Organism: Galemys pyrenaicus; assembly: GCA_019455555.1. Lineage (NCBI taxonomy): Eukaryota > Metazoa > Chordata > Mammalia > Eulipotyphla > Talpidae > Galemys > Galemys pyrenaicus. The sequence continues at coordinate 1,601,249 of JAGFMF010012290.1, read as the reverse complement.
TAGGTTCACAGAAAATTAAAAGGAAGCTACAGCGCTCTCCCACACACTCCCTGCCCCCATGCATGCAGGGCCTCCCTCATTATCCATGTTCTCAGCCAGAGTGGCACATCTGTTATAATGAATCAGTCTACACTGACACATCAGAATCACCCCAAATCCATAGTTTACATTAGTGCCCTGCTTGGCTGGTACATATGGTGGCTTTGGGCAAATGTGTAGTGACAAGCAACCGGCATTTTGGAATCATAGCGTTATTTTTGCTGCCCTTGGAAGTCTCTGTGCTCTGTCTAGTCATCCCTCCCCCAGTCCCTGGCCTTGGGCAACCTCTGATCTTGCTATCTCCCTGCCTTTGCCTTTTGTAGAGTGTCCCATAGTTGGAATCATACAGGGTGGAGCCTCTTCAGACTGACTCTTTTCATTCAGTAATATGTATTGAACATTCCTCCACATCTTTTCAAGGACTGTTAGCTTTTAGCTTTTCAGAAATGAATACTATTTACTCACTCACTTGCTGAAGGATATCTTGGTTGCTTCTAAATATTGGCAATTATGAATAAGCTGCTATAAAAAGTATGTTTAGAACATAAAGTTTCATTCAACACTTTTGAAAAGGAGCAAAGTATGCAGAAAATACACTCCACAAAAAGCAGAATTCTCTAGAGCAGAAGCCAGGCAGGCTGAAAACAGCATGTAAGTCATGAAGTGAAAAGGGCATGAGTGAGATTGAGGAAGACCCAACTTGTAGCAACCCACGTGAGCTGGCATTTGATGCCAGGTGTGGGAAATAGAAGAACCACAGAAAGGGTCCTATTGAAATCTCCAAATCAGATTCTCTGTGAAGGGATGTTTATTTTCCAAAATTGCTGTGGGCAGTTAGAATCGAACATTAACAGGAGTTGGGAAAGTCAAGCCGGCTGCTACCTGCAGGGAGACGTGGGTTTTTAAATGTTTCATTGGGTACATCTTTGAAGGAAAAGGAGAAGAGTCAGATAAAACACCTTAGACTTAAACAGAGCTTCTTGGGGGCAGACTGATAGGGAATTTTCCTGAATAATAGGCTGCATATTAGTTTTGACATGTTCTCATAGCCTTGAAGTTCAGTGCTTGTCCCTCAAGAAAATTCACAGAGCTACTGTTGTTACAACCCCCCAGAAGTGAAAATATATGACCTGTAAACCCTGTACATGTGCATTTAAAACAATTTGATCACCAGAAAGTAGGAACAACCCAAATGTCCATCAATTGAAAAATGGATCAAGTTTGGTACACCCATACAGTGGAGTATTATATAAAAGTAGGCCATGAAAAGAGAAATGAACTCCCAAGACAGGATACAATGGGAATGAAACTCGGGAGAATTATGCTTAATGAAGGGAACCAAAGAGCAATGGTGGTTCCATTCATAGGTAAGTTTGAAATGGGGAGCTCTGTGGAAACAAGAGGTAGGTTCAGGGTGTGGATGGGTGAAATGTGGTAATAGGCAGGGAGCTTCTTTTTGGGGCAAAGAAATGTTCTAAAACTGATCTAAGTGATGGTTGCAAAACTACAGATGTAACAAGAACTATTAAATCGCACAGTTTAAATGAGCAAATTGTACTTTATGTAAATTAGATCTCAAAGCTGTTACCATCCACCCGTCTCCTCCCCCTAGATTAAGAGGTCAGAGAGAAGTGCATTTAGAGATGCTGCTCTAGAGACGGTGAACACAAACGGCTTTTCTTACTGGGTGTCCTTTGAGCTAGACTTGATAAAATAAGATTGAGACAGGTGTGATGAATGCACTGATGTAAAGGATCCTGTTTTATAATATTTGCTCCCTGGACAAGAATTCAGGACCATGCATACAAGCCTGCCTTACTATTTAGAAGACAGGCTTTCTCCAAGTCGTGAGCTAGTCTTTCACATTCATACTATGCTATATGTAAAATGAGAATTTTCCAAGAAAACCTTTAGGTCTTGAGTTCATACAGGACTAGATCCTGGTGGAGTTAAGAGTCAGGCACAGCAGGGGATGAGCAAGAGGTGGGCTTAAAGAGGCAGCTGTGGAACCAGGTGAGAGGGCCCATTCATGCTCAAGGGTGCAGAGCCCTCTGACCTGCTTTCTTGGGTTCTCATGGCCAACTTGGTTGGCCTTTCCCCCACGTCCCCTTCCATCAGTTACGAGACCAGGAGGTGGCTCAGCCAAATGCATCCCCCAGTGGTGGTTGCTGAGCAGGTTGATAAGGTAAACCCTCCCATACTGGAGCCTGTGGTACTTCTGGAAGCCCAGGACTGGAGGTGACCATGGTATCAGCAAGAATCTTGATACATTCCAGGTCAACCTGACTCAAGTCACAGTGCTCAGACCAGGGAGTGCCCAGCAGGAAATGTGCCGCCTTCCTTGTAGCTAGAGCAGCTTCCCTCCTGGGAGACTCTTGCTCTTTTCAGTGACCCAGAAAGGAGGAACCTGTGAGGAGGGCTCAGGTAGATGAGATGACTCGGTGCTGGACTTCCTCGTGGGGCACACCTGTTGCTCAGTAGCATGTTTCTTAAAGCTAGACCTTCTCCAGCTTTTGATAAGTGACACCAAAAATCACAATCATTTAGGATTCTGCTACTGATGAGGGACATCTCAGAGCTGTGACTGAAAATAGCCAGGTTTTAGCATTTACGATTATTAAAGGAAAGTCCAAAATTTTTTTAAAAGATGAAAACAACAAGCAAAATCTGGGTCCTGGGAATATTAAAAGATTGCTTTAATCACATTACCCAGTTCCCACAAGTTTAGAAACCAAAACTTTTCCAAGGAAGTTGTTTATCTACATCACAGCAGTCCCTTACTTATAGAGAGCCATTGTTGGATTGTTGATTAAAAAAAAGAAGAAGAAGAAAAATTACTTTGACAGAAGGGCTCTTCTTATCCAGAGAGCAAGGCAGTTACATGATTATTTGAACCCTAAAACTGTCCAATTTCAGAAAAGATCCTCTAAAAACTTCTCTAAGTCTTTGATTCAACAATCTAGTACCTCTTTGTGAACCCACCCCCCAGCTAATTACTGTCTCTGAACTTCTGTTGCTGCAAACGCCTCAGGGTCAAGCTCAGCCTTCAGACTGTTGACATTAATCAGACCTTTAGGGTCTTTCTCTAGGGTCTCAGCCTTGTGGATCTCCCCATGCTCCGAAGTCTCAGACTATTACTGGTCTCAGCTGGCACGAAGGCTGCCCTTTGCTTTAGGTAGGAAAAGCATCCTTTCTTGAGTGTCAGCTCCATAACCGAGCAATTTTCATATACTTTGAAAACTCAGAAGTTGACCCCCGTATGCAGGAAGGAATAGTGGCCACATGCCTTAGGAGGAACCAAGCGACCCCTGTTATCTTGTCCTTTCTCCTCTTTGGTGTTGAGAGGCTTGGAGGTGCTTGGTTGGGGTGAACTTGACATCTTGGGTCCTTGTGCATGTTGATCCAGCTCCCGTGCCCAAGGAAACCTGGGGCTATAGGCTGTGGGAAATCTTCCGTGCCACCCCCTGCGCTGGGCTTGTCATTGGAGGGAGAAGCAGCAACTTAGGACTCTGCTGTGGAAACCCTGGCTGGACCCATGGCTTAGGCTCTGTGCTGGTGACGGTGCTGTAACGTGGGGGAGGGGTGCTGGCCGATCTGCCTCTCATTGTCAGGTGAAGCATAGACAGAAATTTTAGATCTGATCATGCAGCAGGATAGAATTGATAACTGGGGATTTTTAATATCCATCTTGCCTAGGTCTCCTGTTGTATTGCTAAGGACCACTGCTGTGAGTTATAAAAACAAAAAAATGATTGAGGTGGGGCAAGGAGTTGAGTCATCAATTGAAACTGTTAGAATAAAGATCTTGGTTTTCCCCCAGCCCTGCCCAGCCCAGCCCAAGTAATTGAAGAATTCCAGGATCTTCCCTAGGAGGAAGTCCCTTTTTGCTTGAGGCTGCTACTGTGGCAGTTCAGCCTGTCTGTAGTGTTTTCATATATTGAAATGTTCTCATTTGCTGTCTCAGAAATCTCAAGGTGGATGCAGGTATGATGTGTTGGCTGACCTCAGAGACCAGGCGTGTGCTGTAAAGTAGCCTTGGCACATTTAGGCTTGAGGCTGGGATTTCCCACATGGTCCAATCTAAAAATGTCTCAGAAACCCCTGTGCATTGAGAGGAGGCAGTGTATTCTGTAGTGTTAGTTTTGTGAGATGTTTTTCTGAGACTCAGCAAGTTTTCCTGACAGCCTAATGAATGATTGATTTGCTTTCCATGATTGGGTCTTTTCCAGCCCATTAAAGCAAGTCTTCCTTTTGAGTGCTGGGATGTTCTTACAGACCAATGGGATTAATTCCTGTGTATCCCAAGATCCACACATGTTGGTACATTGTACCTTCGAGACCAACAAATAAAAGTGCTATTGAGAAAAAACTCTCCGCATTTGCTCTGAACCCAGTGCTGTGTGGATTATCTGCCAAGCCCTGATGTCGCTGGTGTCTTTGCTTCACCCCTTGGGCTGTTCAGATTGTTGGGCCAAGCAGCATCTTGGATGGCTGCATTGTGATGGGCCGCGAGGCCTGTGCTTTGTGGAAGGAATACATGGGGATCGGGATGTCCGTCTGGGGCTCTGCAACTCAGGGTGGTCTCAACACTTCCACCCTCCTCTTGCAGTCTTTTTCCTCCCTGGGGAAAACAAAAAGCAGCATATTTACTTCCAGCTAGGTTTTTAGGCAGGTTTCCTGGAGGAAGGCTTTTGAATTGAGCCTGGAAGGATAGATGGAATTTGCATGTGAACCTGGGGAAGGAGATGGAGGGGGAATAAAAGAAAGTGTGTCTGACTGCAGGTTGCATGGCTTGTTCCCTTTCCCGAGAGCAACTCGGGTTTTGTATCACTTGCAGCTTCCTTATGCATTGCCAGCAGTGCTAGTTCTGCCCAGGCTGAGGCTGGGGGACTGGGAGGGGTGGGGTCGAAACTCACAGGTCAGGCTGATTGCTCTGCTCATGCAGCTTCCCAGTGTAAATCCCTTGCTTCCTACTGTCCTGTTGCTCATAACCCTGTCCTCTTGCCATGAACAGTCCCTGTGTCAGCCAGTGTTCTGGGCGTCGGGTCCCTGGCAAGGCTCTGTGATGTACAGCATGGTGGGGGTTGCACCTTCCATCTGCTTCACCATCTCCAGGCCTTCTGAAATGGAACTGACCTGGAATGGAACGAAAAGGGAGACTTTTAGTCAAGTAGGGGCCCTCCCCATACCACATTCTCTTACTTCCTGCTTTGAACTCTGTCTTTGGGAGATCTGAGTGAAGTGATGAATGCTGGAAGCAAGTGGGCAGTGTGTGGGAGTATGTGGACGCTAGGGAAGAGGGTGGTGAGATAGAATAGCCAGAGAACTGAAGAAGTAAAGAGTAATATGGAATTTGTTACGGGAGAGGATAACTAAAGCATTGGTCTTGGCCGCTTTGTCAAATGAGACTGAGCTCCATGCTGTAAGATGTCAAAGAAAACTTCATAGGAAAGAAAATGCTGTTCTCTCATCTCCCAGTTCTCTTTTCTTCTCTAAGGATCTTAAATAAGCTCCCTACCTATCTACAGTCCCATTGAAGGGAGAAAAATAGACATGCTCTTTTCCTGGTATCTGTTATCAGAACTGGACATTGACCTTAGAAGTCTTTCCTGAGAGCTGCAGAATTACACCACCCCAGCTGAAGTTTGCCCTCGGGGAAGGCACTGAGGCTCCTCTCACATCCAGTCCCATCCAGCACCGCCCAGAGCCTCAGTAACCACTCCCGCTCTGCTGTTATTCCCATGGAGGGACTGAGGACTTGGGCTTTTCCCTGAGCTCCCGGCTTTCCTCATCCGTCTTTTGCACAGAAGTGCTACAGCTCTGCTTCATGGATGTTCAGGCTCCTGCGCACTGCAGTCAGATTCCTGCCTCCCAGTGGCTCCGTCTCTGTCTGCCCCTGAGACTCTTCAGTTTACCTGCTAGAATGTTGGGTGCCTAGTGAGATTCCCAAGGCACTTCCCCATGTTTCAAGTCTTGGATTTGTGCCTGGTAGTTGCACTCCAAGTTTTTAAGCTGCGTAGGCAAAACACTGGGAAGGTGGAACATTTATTTTTGTAATCGAATAAAGCCTACGGCGGAATTAATCTGACATGCTTAATTCTATTCACAATCATTGTGCTACTTCATAATTTTGGCATAAATATTAACTAGCTGACACAAATGACTGCAATTACCATTACCTTTCCAGAGTCAAGCTGTCCTCCAGTATCTATTCATTCATGGAATATTTATTGAATGCCTGCAGGGTCCCTGACTCTGGTTTGTCCATGGTGTGCCCCAGCACCCAGTGCTGAGCTCCTCTTCTCCTTCCCTACCCCTACCCAGAGCTGAAACTCTCATACTTAAAGGGTTGAAGACAGTTTCTGGGCCAGGAAGCTGTGATTCTTATTTTTAGGGGTTGCTTATTTTTAGGGGCGGAAGGTAGGAAGACAGTTTAGCCCAGTAAGAGCGTTTGAATGAGGACTGTGGCAGATGGAGTAGGGGGTGAGGTGAGTTCATGCACACTGCCAATCTTGCCCTTATCCTCTAGAGCAGATGCCCCAAAATAAGCAGGGAAGACTCAGCTTCAGGCCCCAGTGTTGCAAGATTTCACAGTCATGGAAGAGAATCATGAACTTTGAAACCAGTGAAGGGCTGTAGAAATCATCTAGTCCAGTAATTCTGAGGGCTCCCAGACCAGCAGGATCAGCATCGCCTAGGGACTTGGTAGAAATTACATCTGAAAATCTGCACGTTTCTAGAGATGCTCTTGGACTAGTAGGACACTCGGGTCCCAATTGTGTGTCACTGCGCCTTCTGATGGGCTTCAATGTCAAGGCCTGAAAGTGTCTATACCAACTGTACAGCTTCATCTACAGTGTTTCCTAGTATAGAGAACCGTGCCCCATGACCTAGCGGGCGCTGCAGTCTCCCTCCTCCACCACAGTGCAGTGAACTGTGGCGATGAAATGTAAGCTCTGTCTCATTCAAAGGCATCGTCCTTAGTGCAGCATGAAGAGGCATGGTTATGCCCTCCTCCCAAAATAAATAAATAAATTTTTGCAAAAGAGGATCAGGGCTTTTTATTTTTTGGTTCCATTTAACACATTTAAATGTATCTAATCACAACCACAAAGGAAATTGTTCATATTGAACAATTAATAAGAATTTATGACATAGTAAATGTAAGAGAGTGCTTATTGATACATTATGGTAGATCTAATAATCATTTTTATACAAGATTAAATGTGTAATGGTATTTGAAGCAGCTTAATGCTAATTGGTGTCAGTCACTGGTTCTAGTTCTGCTTTGTTTTTTGCTTATATATATATTTTTAAAGATTTATTTATTTATGCATACAAGCACTGGGGTACAGGCCAGAGGTGTGGGGGTGGTGAGAGGATTCACCACAGAGAGCAGGGAACAGAACAGGCAGATCAACTGAAGTACACTGCTGAGGGGAGCAGCGGGCACAGCAGGAGAGGTCTGCCGCGCCATGTGGGTCCCTCCCTGGCCGGAGGAAGGGATCGAACTCGTGCTGCAGTGGCTGCGGTTTGCTTCACAGTGCATTGCTTAACCCACTGCGTCACCAGGGAGGCCCAAGGTACTTATATTCTTAAGTGAAGTTAGGATTTAGGAAAATTAAACATCTGATTTTTATTCTATCTAAATTCATGGGGCCCCTGAATTCTATCCATGGATCTGCTCTGAATTTGGGGGACTCCAGCTTAAGAACCTCTGAAATACAAGGTGGTATAAAAACTACTTATTTTTCCCCACTCTGGGCCTAAAAGGCAGTCCCTGTTCTCGGTGCGTGTGTGTCTCTGTGCTTCCCGCCATCCACAGCCAACCAGTCTGTGCCTGCCTTTAGACGGTGTGGGCCCCAAAAATGTAAATCTAGCTGGCGAGGAAACTCTGCTTTGATTTCTTTGTAACTTATAAACCTTTAGCTAGAGCTTGGAATAAAATGTAAAGACTGCTATTACTTGCAGCCAGAAACGCAGTTAATAAATTCACAAATATTACTCCATTTAATCCTTTAAAGCTAATTCTACTTTAAATTCAGCATTACACTGTACTAGGCTAATAGTGGCCATGAATTAGTTACAAGGTATTTGAATTGCTGCGAGTTCCTGGACATATTTATGTGGTGACACATTTAATTAAGTTCCTGAGTTGTTCTTAACCTAGCAGAACTAATTTTGTGGTAGAACATAAGAATCGCTTATAGAAAATAAACAACAAAAATCCAGGTCCCACCCCCAGAGACTGTGACCCAGCAGGGGTAGTTTGCAGAGCTCCGAGGGCATTGCTGATGTCCCACCGGGGTCAGTGAGCAATGATGCTTCTCTGTGCTCTCTGCTCAGAGACTGTGACTTGCCTCTTGGGGTCCGAGTGCCCTGCAGTTCCTCTTTCCTGTGCTTGCGCCTGCCCCACTGCTTGTCCCTCCTTTGCACAGCCTGGCCTTTGCCTGACGCGGTGTCTGGGACAGACCACACAGGGCCTGGAATACTGAAGGTGATGACTGCGTCCTCAGGCCAGTGTCCCCCTTGAGGGTGCTGGGAAGAGCCTCGTTGAGCTCCCGTGAATGTGTCAGAAGTAGCTCTGCCGCAACAGTGAGGAGAGTGGATTGAGTAGGGAATAAAATTGGCCCAGGAAGACTAGTTACCCTGCTGTGGATTCAGGAGAGAAAGGAAGAGGGACGGGACTTGGGAGTGGTTTGGAAGAAGAATCCAGGCAGAGTAGTCAGCTTTGCCTGAGGCTAAGGAAGAGAAAGGAGTGGCAGGCTCTTCCCAGGTCTCCCTCATGTTGCTATGTGGACACCAAGCCTTCCACTCCAGAAGGCAGGGTGGCAAGCTGGAGAACCCCATGTTGGACACGTCAGCTTTGGGGCTCTTGTTCAGCCTGCATGTAGAGTTGTCCAGGGGGTCAGTTTGCATATGTGTGTGGACCTCAGGAGAGATCTGGGTTGGGGAGATGAATTCTTGTTAGAAGGTGTTAGTTATACTCACCATAGCTGCAGTCCAGAGAAGAGAGAGGATGCTAAGGTTGAACTTCAGGGATGCTGCAAATTTAAATGATGCATGGATGAAGCGATGTCTACAAAAGACCTTGTGTCTACAGGTAGCTTGGTGGACAGACCATGCAGTGTAAAGGGGTAGACTTTCAGATGAGCTGCGCAAGTACTTGAAGTGCTAGGTGAACGACTGACCAACAAAAAGCCATTACCTGTATTTCTCAGATGTCTTCCTTCACTGCAAAATAATTTCCATAACCAAAGGAAATAGTTTGAGTATTTGGTGCTCTAGAGTTAGAGATGGTATGCATGTATCATAGTCTGCCCCCAACTAATGATGCCATTGACCAAAACTAGTCTATTGGTGCACAACCACAGTGAACATCCCATCAGCGAGCGCATCCTCACCCAGACACACAAGCCTCTTGAGTCTCAGAGTGTGTCTCTTATACTTGCGGTGCCTGTGATGGTGTGGAGCGCGCCACACAGACCCCACTGCAGCCCGGAGCTGGAATCACAGAGCACAGGGGTAGCAGGAGGTCTTCGGGGTCATCTCCTATTGTCTTATGTTAAGAGCAGGAGGACTAGCCCATTCGCGTTCACACGGAGGAGGAGCCCCCTCCAGTTTTCCTCGCAGTCTGCCCTGCTACCTGCGGTGAGGGTGGGCGGGGTGGAACTCCCTGAAGTTCTTTCTGTGATGCTGTCACCTCTCAGAGGAGATTGTCTCTCTCAAGAGCAGCAAGTAAGTGGAAGAGATGGATTCATTTTGCTGCTGTGTGTATCAGGCTATACCTCCGTGGTTTATAAATAGAACCCAGCACTCTGAGGGCCGCTGTGAAACTGAAGTGGGAAAATGATACTTGGATATGCAATGCACTGAATGCTTATCTCCTGTACTGTCAGAGGTTCTGTTTCATCTTACCAAGTAGACACTTAGGATTCTGACTGCTAAATACCAGTTAAGCAGTTCCCAATGAATATTTATGACAGTTTCCCTGAATGGCTCCTCTTGAGTGCTGGGTGGGGCCTGAGCACACAGCTCTACCTGGGGCAGGGGAGGGTCTGACACCTGCTGCCAGAGGCACTCAGGGTTGACTTTGTGCCTCTCCCATACATGGAACCCTTGGGCACTGGACCTGGGGACTCACAAGATGCCCAGGATGTACTCCTGTTTCCCACTTTGGCTTTCTCGTTGAAGGATTCATAGAGCCTGTCACATAGTACTTTCTAGCTCAGCCCCTTATCAAAGCAAAAATATTCTCTTTGGTGCCCCCAATCTTGAGAGGAAACCTTTACTTTTATACCTTTGTAATTGTTTGACTGTTAAAGCCCAATCTGCCTCCCCATAATTTTCTATATGGCTCTCACCTAACTTAGCCTTGATCCAAACTGGTTTCTGGCCCCTCATTCTTCCTGCCCCACAAGACCCCATTTTATCCTCTCTGGTCTTCCTTGGCCCTCCCTGTGACTTTCCGTAACTCTTCTCTAATCTGTCCTCCCCCTTCTATTAGTAGTGTTCCAATATTGTTTTGTATTAATATCACTATATTTATATTCCTAAGTATCGTGGTGTTTCTTACTGAATTTCTGAGGATAGTGTCCTACTTTTAAAAATGCTTTCATTTTTAAAATCAGCATTATTTCTAAGATTAATTTTAACAAATGTTTTCCTAGTCTCTGAATTATCAACTCTGTCCATGGTACTGACATATCTTTGATAATTAAAATTTCTTTTTGTCCTCATCCTTTAGTATAGTCTTTTTTAAAAAAGAAATACATGATCTATGTTGTGACAATGGTGTTGAAAATATAATTAGAGACAAGACAGATGTAGACAGCAAGAAACAGTAGATTGATTATCCCATTAGTGAACAGAATATATTCTACCTACACACCCAGATTTCCAGATGACTTGTCACTAGAGGAGGAAACAATGGAGGGCTTAATGGTGTGTTCAGACAGGGCCGTCCTTCCTCCCGTGCCTTAGCCAGGCTGCCCCACCTCCTGTTTGCAACCGAGGTGCATGTCGGGGGCTTGACTTCAGCACTCTGTTCCCCTCGCTTAGGGAATGCCCAGTTCAGACATTCTAGAGTTCTACCATCAGTCAGCCCTCTTCTCATGAGCAAGTATGGGACAGAGGCCACCAAATTCAGTTTTGTAGACAATAAGTTGTACACCTGTGTATTATAATTACAGAATATACACTGGGTCTTAGCATGAAAAAAGAATGTAAGAAACATTTCAGTAATAAGTGTTGGTATGAATTACATGGTAGAATAGTACTATTTTGGATATAATAGCTTAAAATATTAAAGTTTAAAAAATTGTGCACCTGTAGGGGGCCCTGGGCCCTATGCTCATGTGAGCCACCATATGTGCCAGCCCTTGCTAGGGCTCTTCTCTTGACAATTCAGTGCTGGCTGCCCATTTACACCCCCTCCCCGAGACTGGTCTTCATGCACTTATGTTCTACTGGGGGATGCAAGTGGGATGAGCACTAAGGAGGTGAGTAAAATATTAATCAGTTGTATAGTGAGTGCTTTGAAGGCAGTAGTCAGAAAGAAGTGCTGTTTCAGCCAGGGAGGTACGTGATTCATAGCTAATCTCTCCTACTGGGCTAGATCTGATAGGGGGGATTCAGTGGTGGGAGCTTTATTATACAAGAAGGGGTGTGAGGACAATATAGAGACAGCACAACCCAGCCCGGTGGGAAACTGTGTGGGGGAATGAGGCCTGGTTCAAGTGCAGGCTCATTGCCTCAGTTGCAAGAACTCTGGACCTGTCACTTGACCTTTCCAGAGTTCAGTTTTATCATCTTTAAAATGAAGACTGGCACCCAGCAGCCTTGTGAATCCTCAGCAAAGGGTGCATAGCTAAATGTTTTGTAAACCATTCAAGCCTGATGTAAATAGGTGGTTAATTAATTACACTAAGCACAGGTTATACTTGAGCTGCCATAAGGCAGCATGATTGAATACCAGGCACTCAGAGTTGTGAGATCAAAGAAAGGAACCACTTTTTTTCTCTTTTTTAAAAGATTTACTTATTTATACAAGAACTGGGGTACAGGCCATAGGTGCAGGGGGTGAGAGAAGTCACCAGAGACAGAGTAGGGAGCAGGACAGGCATATCTACTGAAAATACATTGCTGAGGGGAAGAGTGGGTAAGACAGGAGAGGTCTGCTGCACCATGCGGGTCACCTCCCTGGCCAGGGATGGAACTCACACTGCAGTGGCTGCGGATAGCTTCACAGTGCTGCTCCTTAACCCCTTGCGCCACCAGTGAGGCGTCAAAAACCACTTTGAACTAGAATAGCATCAGCACCTGTAAAGTAGGCAGGATCAAGAGTGAAGTCCTGTGTGGCCTGGAATTAGTGAACGAAGAAGAGTTTGCATACGGCCAGGAAGAGAGATGTTGACTCATCTGGAACGGTGAACACAGAGGAGCCAGGGTGTTGGGGGATGGAGGGATGCTGTTGGAAGCTTAAAGCAGGCCGGAGGTGTGACTGCATGTTCATGGATGTTCACATAAGAAGGTTGAGTTCTAGGAGGAGAGTGAAGGGTAGAAAGCTATTGTAACGTGTGTCAGGTGATGGTGATGGCTTAGACTAGGGGGCACAGAGAAGGAGCTGATGCTAGTGGGACACAGATTCAGTGCACCTGCTGATGTAGGGTTTGGGAAAGGAAGAATCTGCGCTGACCATTAGGTTTCGGCCTGGAGTCAGTGAGTGGAGGCAGGCGCCTCTCCCTGCCAGGGAGAAGGCATGGGGAGGGGGTGGGACGGAAAGGCGGAGAGGCTCTGGCACCAGGGGCCCTGCACGCTAAACCTACCTTCACACTTCTCATCTGGAAAAGAGGGGGACTGCTGACCCCTACATTATTTCTAATTCCAGAAGGTATATTGACAATCAGCTCTGTGCCAGTGCTGTTTGGGGCCTGGAGATGGGGAGCAGAGTGCCTGCAGGCAGACAGCGGTGGAACCCTGGCCTGCAGTCCATTTCCCAGCCCCGAGGCCCTACCTTATGGTCTCCCTCCCTGCTTGAACAGCTGTGTCCCTTGGAGACCTGCTGAGCTGCTCTTTTCACTGTCTATCTTCCTACTGTCCCTCTTGAAGGGATAAGTAGGGGTGCATTTTCATCTGATGGAGAGTATCTGTCTTCCATTTAGTCTGACTCTTACTGCAATGGATAGCTATTTTATCTAATTTCTGGAAAACTTGAGACAATATCAGCCTGATAGCATGCCCATTGTGATATACCTGCTTTCACAGAAGTGTTCTAGACTATGCTGACTTGCTGGACCAAAATGCAAGTGGTGAAAAGATCCTTGGTCTTTTTTTTTTTTTTTAAGATTTATTTATACAAAAACTGGGGTACAGGCCAGACATGCAGGGGTGGGGATTGAGAGGACTCACCAGAGACAGAGTGGGGAACAGAACAGGCAGATCAACTGAAACACACTGCTGAGGGGAGCAGCAGGTGAGGCAGGAGAGGTCTGCTGCGCCATGTGGGTCCCCTCCCTGGCCGGGGATTGAACTCATGCTGCAGTGGCTGTGGACAGCTTCATAGTGCTGCAGTTAACCCCTTGCACCACAAGGGAGGCCCAAGATCCTTGTTCTTGAAAAAAAATATACCAGTGTACTCTTGAAAAAGTGTGTATACCAGTGTATACATGTATACATGTGTTTATATGTGGACGTTTAAATGTGAGTGCGCACACATGCAATATCATACGTGTATGTGTGGGCATGATCTTGGGGACCTGCATCCAGAGAGATCTTAGGAGAGTGACTGCATCTCCCTTCCATGGGGATCACCGCTCCCTTCTTTCTCTCCACTTTTGGGTCTCGTGCTGTCGTGAAGGGAAGATGGACTGTTTCATGCTGCCCCTCACATTTATCCCTAAAGGGAGGAGAGGTGTTCCTGATGGGACTTAGGCCCTTGTCAGCAGTCCCAGAAGAGCCTTTCCATGGCCAGCGACTGACCAGAGCCTTTTCCCTCCTAGAGATGAGAAGAACCAGTCCATCATCGTCAGCGGGGAGTCTGGAGCAGGCAAGACCGTGTCAGCCAAGTACGCCATGCGCTATTTTGCCACAGTTGGTGGCTCAGCCAGTGACACCAACATAGAAGAGAAGGTCCTGGCGTCCAGTCCCATCATGGAGGTAACACCTTCCAGACCCCCTTGGCCGTCCTGGTAGCAGATCTGCTGGGTCTTCAGCCTCACATGTTCAGCATCCCGCCTTTCCGAGAGCCCATTGTCAACTGTAAGGAAAAAGTTACGAAGGTTCCCCAAAGACCACAGGTTTGGGGTGATCTAAACCTGGCAGCAGCTTTAAGCTCCCGGTACTGGGTGGACTGTGCTCTTGATGCGCTCCTTGTCCCTGGACTCTGCCAGTGCTATAGAGACAGCCCCCGACTGCTGCCGTCCCTTCCCCACTACCACTGTGTGTCAGCAGGTCAGTGCTCCCCCAAATCCATGTGTGCTCTGAAGGCCCGCTGAGTTAGAGGACAGTGCTCATGGGGTGGGGGAGCCTAGGTAGGTGATACCTTATTCGCCCCCACCCCCACTCCAGACACTGGAAAATTTTGTCTTTGCGGAAAGTCAGTAACGGCAAAAAGGATGTGAGGGCATAATCTTTGAAGACCTCCAGGAAGCAGTTACCTGTGATGGTGCCGGCTGGCCAGAGCAGATCCTGGCTGTTTTCACCCTCCCCTGCAACCCCAGAACCCCAGGACTCAGTTGATACAAACAGAGGGTCACAGAGAGTTCCTAAAACTTAGGTAATGCTGTTATAAGTCATGTTTGAGGGCCAGTGCTGTTTCTTTTCCTCCCTCTCCTCTGTGAAAACTGGATTCTGATGGAGTAGAACGAAATGTCAGCACAGACCTTGGCTCAGCTTTTTCCCCTGCCTTTGACACTGAGGTACTTCTTATTGACCAGGTCTCAGCCTGGCCTTTCTGCCAGCCGTGTGCAGCGCCCGTTTTATTAAGAAGTAATTCTGTTGCGCCTGAGTGCTGCCAAGATGGCAGCAAATCCGCACAGCCCTGAGCGCCCCCAGTGAGGACACAGCCACCAATGTGCTTGCTCTTTGTGATTACTTAGCTGCTGGGTGCAGCGAGATCTGCCTGGATCTCCCCAGAGGCCCCTCCCTCCTTTACTAAGTGCAGGATTAAGTTCTTTTTTTTTTTTTTTAATATTTATTTATTTATGCATACAAGCACTGGGGTACAGGCCAGAGTTGTGGGGGGGGGTGAGAGGATTCACCACAGAGAGCAGGGAGCAGAACAGGCAGATCACAGAAGTACACTGCTGAGGGGAGCAGCGGGCACAGCAGGAGAGGTCTGCCACATCATGTGGGTCCCCCCCCTGGCTGGCAGCAGGGATCGAACTCGTGCTGCAGTGGCTGCGATTTGCTTCGTAGTGCGTTGCTTAACCCACTGCGCCACCAGGGGAGGCCCGGATTAAGTTCTTTTTATTACAGTTTCTAGGGTGCAGTTACCAGTTTGTGTTTTTACTTTGTACGTGTAGCAGGGTGTGTTGTGAGTACATTCTGAGTATCGCTTACAGGAGTTTGTTCTTGACGCCCGAATCCTCTGCCTACAGAGTTGCATTATCTGGAGAATTTCATCTCCTGCTGACTATCAGGGCAACATCTTCACTGAGGGTCATAGGAAACCAGGTTTCCTCTGCCAAACAGATAGTAACAAACGAATTTTATTACAGTGATTTCTGAGCTTGAATGCTGAGCTTCCAGTGGCCTGGAGGACTTAGAGCAGATTGCTGGTCCAGCCTCAGTTTCTAATTTAGAGCATCTAGGGAAAAGCCCAAGAATTTACGTTTCTTAAAAGTTCCTAGGCAATATGGATGCTGCTGGCTGGGGCCACAGCCCACAGTGTGAGAACCATTAACTGATTAGGGGAAAAAAAAAAAAACCTCCCTGGAAATTGTTAAAGAATGGATCGAAATAATCCACTTTAATCAGCCAATAATTATACAAATTTTGATATATTTCCAACTTTTTCTACTGATTATCATAGTATAAACTTTGTCTCCATGTCATTAAACTTTAAATGAATTGTCTTGTTGGCTGAAAACACTTAATAATTCAGTTTTATCATAATTTGCTTAACTCTGATTGCCTGACATTTATTCAGGTGTTAGCTTAGGTGCCGTTTATCCTAAGCCCCAAGGCGGTGGCCTCCTGGCCCTGGCTCCAGTTAAGACAGTGGTCATGGACTTGGCCTTAGTCTTCCTTGGACCATCGGCTGACCCTAAATTAAGACAGTTAAGAGAACACTCTGTAATAATCAGCATCAGATTTCATCTCAAATAGGGAGTGAAACCAGGCTTTCAACATCTTGGCCTTGAGTTTGAAAATTCTGTTCATTTAGGCACAGAATGTCTCCTCTTTGGAAAAACCAGAGTGATTAATTATTCTGGCTAAAACAGTGAAAGGGAAAAAACTGATCTCTTGTTTCTGAACAAAGTCATTGTTAGGCAAGCTGGGGATTTAGTGAAGACAGATCACTGTGTTATTTAACATACGAGACGGGGGAATGATTTTTTAAATTTTACTGTTTTATTGTGGTAGAACATACATTATAGAAAATTGACCATTTTTACCATTCTGAGTATACAGTTCAGAGGCATTAAGCACGTTCACAATGTTGTGCAGGTATCACCATGGCCCAGCTCCTGGATGTTTGCATTTTCCCAAATGGAAACTCTGAGTCTGCTAAAGACTCACTCTCCACCCGAGGAACCACCTTCGGTTTTCACTCTGTGGGAACGTGCCTCTTTTAGGAAATTCATACAAGTTAAATCTTGCATCTGTCCTATTGTGCCTGATTTATTTCATTTAGCATATTAGAGCATTTAGCATATTTTCAGAATTCATGTTGCAGAATGCGTTAGTGCTTTTGTTTCTTTTGGGGGTTGGATAATATCTAAATGTGTTTTCTTTTTTTACCCATTTCTCTGTGAATAGACACTAGGGTAGTTCCCACCTTTTCACTACTGTGAATACTACTGTGCAATTATCAATTTATTCCCTGCTTTGCAAACTACTCTTTTTTTCATTAATGGTTGTTTATTTTTTTTTCTAACAATATTCACTTTCTTTTGTAGGTGTAGTCCCCATAGAATTTCCACCACCATTCACCCGTGCACCATCACCACAATCCCTTGTGCTCTTCCTGTCCCTGCCTTGACCCCAGTC
The DNA here is from genome assembly GCA_019455555.1 of Galemys pyrenaicus. NCBI lineage: Eukaryota > Metazoa > Chordata > Mammalia > Eulipotyphla > Talpidae > Galemys > Galemys pyrenaicus. Next base: position 1,583,996 of record JAGFMF010012290.1, on the reverse strand, counting down.
CCTCCCTCTTCCCTGCAGAATGTCTCTGATTTGTAGTTGTCTGTTTATATTACTTGAGTGACAGTTGTCCAGAATGACCAGTGTTTTCAGTGTCCACTATGGCTGGTTGAGGGCAGAGTGCTTTTGCCGTGCGAGAAGAGTCTGAGCCACGCGCACGGCCCAAAACACACAAGATGTGGCTCAGCTGTTAGGGTCTCAAGGAGGAGGACTGTATGTGTGAGCAGTTTATCTGAGTCTTGCATAATGTCATGTAAATAAATGCTACTGTGGTTTGGGCTCAAAAGATTAAATTTCTGCCTTGTGCAAATTGGTTCTTTGGAAACAACATGGATAAGTCTTGGGGCTCATTCTGTCAAAAATGGAATTTTGTCATCATAGGGACTGTCCCTTGAGCTGCTATTAGATGTTATGTTTGAGAGAAATCTTGGATATGAACCTGGAAAGGAAGCATTGCAGCCAGGGACGGCTCTGAGTGGGATTCAAAGGAGCATTGCCAAGCAGAGCACGAGTGGCTTTTGCACGACTGGGGCACAGCTGTTCCTGAATTCAGAGCCCTGTCACGAGGGCCTCTTATGCCAGGCCCCGTCTGCCTCGTGGCTCCTCTGAGAGTTATAACCCACACAAGGCAGGTCTTAATCGGGGGACAACTGATAACTGAGTCCCCTGCCCTGTCCCAGGGAAGGATGTCACCTCCCAGTGAAGTCCTCAGTTGGTCATGTCATCAGCTCATTATTTGCACTGCCCTCCCCAGGGGAGCTGGGCGCTGATGAGGCTGGGCTCCCAGGGTTCTGCTCTGTGTGGCAGTTGTTTGAATTAAAGGCAACTTGAGAGTGGGGTGCAGTGACTGGAGTGAGCTGGGATGATTTATTGTCAGCTCCAGAGCTCTCTGACCCCATTCTATGTAAGAGCTTGTCAGCATCTGGAGAGTGATTTGTTCACAAGTCTGTGCTGATTAAAAGGATGTTGATAATCAAGAGACTGTTGGAGCAGAGACAGACCCAAAGTCCAGGAAGAGGGGTCATGTAGCATCTTGGGGTAACTGGAGTCTACTTGGGGAGCCACAAACACTCCCCATCCCCAGAAAAAGAAGAGGCTTGCAGGGAGCAAAAATGATAGTCACTAAGACCAGTTGCTATGTAATTTTCAGGGTTTGACTCTTGTTGTGCCAAAGAAACAAGAAAGCCGATGGTTCTTAACCTACTCATACAGGAGTCTGCCCCAACACACCTTCTTGTTCTCATTAGCTCTTGTTTTCGCTTGTTTACACACCCCAGAGCCATGCCACAGAGTGTGTGCTCTCACTCCTTCCTCCCCCCACACATTATATTCAACAAGAAAAATTCCCTCTCCTTCCCCATGTAAAGCTCCTCCCTCGAGACCCCTTCCATTGCCCCTTCTGGAAACCAGCCCCATGCTGCTGGGTAGCAGACTCTTCCCTTCCTGTGTTCCTTCACTGCTTGCTAAATACACCTCGTTATTGTGTAGTCCCAGTTGTATTGAAACTTAGTTCTAGACCACTTTGGTTTTACCAATATTCATACACGTATAAGCAACAAAGGTTTTCCCTTATGTCGTTTATAAATCTCATCATCACTTGAGTGGTTCATGGGTGTCCGTGCAGTGGTCTAATTCCCTGGACCTTTCCCTCATGGCCCCAAGATGAGTCCCCTGCTGTAAGCCACCATGTGTGTTCCAGACAGGAAAGAGGAAGGACAGTGGGGTATTCCGGTTCCAGCTGGTCTTAGAGCCCCTCATCAACTCATCACTTTCCATGGCCTTTCTCAGGAGAAAAAGCGGTTGGAAATGAAGCTTGGTTCTGTTTTAGTTTGGCTCATTGTATGGGGATAAGGGTGAGACTGGAGGTGGGTACTGACAGACACATGATACAGACATGAAATCAAGAACCCCATGCCTGTTTTGCACATGTTTGGTACAGGCCATTGGAAATGCTAAAACCACTCGCAATGACAACAGCAGCCGTTTTGGAAAGTATATTCAGATTGGCTTTGACAAAAGGTACCACATCATTGGGGCCAACATGAGGACCTACCTGTTGGAGAAGTCCAGAGTGGTCTTTCAGGTGCGTGGTGGCCCGTGGGCCTTTCTGTTCTCTTTTCTGCATGACGCTCCCTCCTGGATCTGATCCCGATGCCCAGAAAGCTGCTCATCTACTGAGCCTGGAATTGAATATGCTGGTTCTCTGAGTTCTTTCCTGTCTTTCATCAGTAAGTAAGCATTCAAAGGCCGCAGTCACCAGGCCTGAGAGTCTCTTACCCAGTATTAATTTTCTGTGGGTATTGTTTTTAGGGTCAGTCAGCAAATGTTTATTAAATGGCTAATACGTGCTAGACACTGAAGACGCAGTGAAGAACAGCACAGTCCTATTCCTTGCAGATTGTAGAGGCTTCTGCCTCGGAGGGTGTTGTCCTGGGTCTGTGGTCAGCTCTCTGGGAGCCTTATTTGGTAGGCTATGTAAAAAAAGAAAGAAAAAACTACCTGGTTTCTACTTAGCTTCCTTTTCCAAGTAACTGGCGTTCCCCCTTCCTATCTGACTCACTTCTTCATTGCTCTGTGCTCTCCTTTCTCTCCCTCCTTCCCAAATACTCTGACCTCTTGGCGGCCCTGTTACCCCTTCCCCAGGCCCCAAAAACAGTCTTCTTCCAGCTCCTTCGCAAGTCCCATTGCTTAACCCAGGTGATGGCATGTGGCTCCTGGCCTGATGTGTCAGCTGCCGTTAGAGGACACCCAAGGGTCCCAGCTGCCTATCCTCGGTGACAGTGGTGTCCCTGCTGGCGTTCAGCAAACATCTCATGAATCTTTTAACCAGCCTTATGGTTTCCCCTTTTTCTGCCCAGACTCCATCTGTCCGGCTCTGGGGTTGGCTTTGACAGCCCTGCGTGCCGCGCTTCACTGCAGCTAAGTGAGCAGGCCGCTGAGCCGGGCCACAGGGTGCGCTGGTGTGGGCTCAGGCCGGACTCTTGCCACCCCAAGCCTTCCTCTGTCCTCCTTGCTCAGGCCTCTCATGGCCGCGCCCCTACCCCTCTGCCAATTGAAGGCAGGACTGGCCCAGGGTCCCCTGCAAGTCCTGCTTTGGTCACCACCTTTCCTCACTGTCCCCTAGCCTGACGTGATGGAAAAGGGGGTAGCTTCTGCTTCGTTCGAGACCTCCCAGAGGAGTAGTGGATTACAGAAATGACCCCTGAAGGTATCATCTCGCCTCCAGAGGAGAAAGTGAGCCAACAGCAGGGAAATCACAGTCTGTAACATAAGCCAGGCAGCGTGAATGTCGGGACCAGTATCTGTTGGCTGGGTGGCCCTTTTTTGGACTGGCAGTAGTCTTCATGGGAGGAAAGAGAAAATACACATTCTGTGTAGGAGATGCAACACGTCAGGTTAGAAGAAGGGCCCCTTAGATAGTGAACGGAAAGTCCAGAGGTGGGAAATGAAGGGTCCAGAGGTCTCAGGAAAAACTGACCTGCCACCCACTGGGAATAGAATAGGTGAGAGCATAATCCTGGTGGACACTGTAAGTGCCCTAAAACTGCTGGACTCTCCCCCTCGTTTAGGCAGAAGATGAGCGGAATTACCACATCTTCTACCAGCTCTGTGCCGCTGCCAGTCTTCCGGAACTTAAAGAGCTTGCGCTGAGTAAGTAGATAGGGACCTGCCTGTCCTTGGGGTGGCTCCTGCTGCAGCGGTGTGGGGGTGTCTATCAGCAGGCTCTGAGGAGAGAAGGGACACTGCTCACAGCCACTGGTTTGGGGTTCTGGTCTTGATTCTACCTCTAATGTCGTGTTCTCTCTGAGCTTTGCTGCCCAGTGTCCCCAGGCTGCAGAAAGTGATTGGGAGGCTGAGTGTTTTTGCAGGGCTTACGTGAATTTTCATGCAGTATTATTTTGAAAAATATTCCTTTTTTAGGCGTCATAATGAGGGTGTCCCAAGCATGAGGACCTAGAGATTTAGCTAATACACGTCTCTTAATTGTGCCTGGCATGCTTTAAGTCACATGAGACAAAAAAAAAAGAGAAGGCAAGAAAGCAGGGATGAAGAGGGGAGCCCACAAGAGGCACAGTGCAAAGCCCGAGCCTCCTCTCAGAAGACAAGGGGGACATGGAAGTGTAAAGCTGGACGGTGTCCATGCTTTCTGATTTCCCCTGCCCAGGCAGGATGCATAGGACCTACACCCCCAGAAGGTGGGATGGAGCAGCCAGAATGACCTCTCACTTGGAGCTGGTGGGACGTCACCTGGTTCCTCCCAGCAGACAAAAAGGCTCTGTCAGGGTGTCCCTGTCACCATCTGTCTCTGCTAAAGCTGTTTGTGAGAGACCTGAGCAAGAGAGTTTGATTGATTGACTGGGAGCAGTGGGGTCGAGAGCCAGGGCAAGAGGCAAGAAGACTGAGCAGGCTTAGCTTTTGATACCACACCTGTGCCACCCCGTCCCCCCGAGGGCCTTGAGGCCCCCTCCGATGCAGGTGGGGCTTTGTCATGGGTACTGCCTGAGGCTGCCACCGAGGCCTCCAGCCATCTCCTGAGGGATGTGCATGATGCAGGCAAACCCAGGGGCCCTGCAGCTGCCTGTAGTGGCCAAGCACTCTGTCCCTGACCTGTCATCTGTATTTTGGGGGCTCTGGGCAGGTGTGGTACTAGCAGACAGTGTGATGGGCTGTGTGTGCAGACAGAGGTTGATCTTTATGTAGCTGTGAGAGAAATGTACTGCCTAGCCTCTGCTGGTCCAGATCCAGATCTGCGTGGGCCCAGCACCCATCCACCTCTGACTCTCCAGTCCAGGTCCCCTGGCTGAAACATGTCAGGCGACTCATCCCCTGGGCTGCCCTCTTAATACGCTTTGTTATTGAATTCTGGCAGCACTTGGTGCATGTGCCAGGCAGTTTAGCAGTGGTCGTCCATTCATGCATCAGCGCTCATGTAGGCGGTGTTGAGCGCTGGGGTAGAGTTGAATGCAAGCAGCGTGGGACCTGCCCTCGCTTAGCTCAGTTACAGCACACGGTGGGAGCATGCTTCTTAGGAAAGCGTGGATAATGCCCTGAGCTGGCACCTTACGGGTCTGATGTTGGCTTTTTAGGACCCACCAACAGGAAAGGAAAGTTTTCTTCTAAGGTTAGTATTAACAGAAAATGAACAAATGCTGGTAAGATCCGTCAGGCTGAATTTGGACCATTTGTCTCTAAGGTAACTATAAGGTAGTAGGGAAGAAATTCTAAATTTTTTATACTGCCGTGAGTGTATTGAAGTGGAAAATGACTTTTTCTTGATTCCGGATCGTGGCAGGGGTAGATGCCATGGGCACCTGCTGGAGTGCTGAGAATTGCCCAGTTCCATCAGTGTATCGAGCTGTTACCTGCATGTGCTGGAGCATCTGGGGCGGGGTGGAGAGCCTTTGATAAGCTCTGTGTCTGGCTCAAGGCCATTTTCAGCCTGGCAAACAGGTTGGCTCTGAGCCCTGAAGCTTCTCGTTTAATTCCACTGATAACTCCAGCGAGGGGCTAGAAACTTCCAACAAAAGACTAGCCAGCGGCTCCTGGTGAATATTTAGTCTGCCTCACCTCCTTCTCCAGTCTTCACCTAAAACCAAGTGCACTGAAGTCTCTGCTAACCTCCTGGGCCTAGCAGCACTTTTGTGTACTTGAAAATGGAGGGAACTGATCTGTCCCCAATTGTCCACTCTTTCCTCTGCCCGCTGGTGCTGGTCTGTTGCATCAAAATGACCCCAGGATGTGATTTAAAAAAAAAAAACCCAATGAGTAATTTGTTGCATTAGGAATAAATGAAGGTAAAAAGAGTTGTAACAGAACCACATCCTCTTCAATTAAGTCTTTGGGTAATCAGGAATAAATGCTTTTCTTCCTTTTTGTTTCCATGCACATATTGTTACAGTTTTATAAACAACCTCTCTTGCCGGCCACAGGTCAGCATGGTCTCCCCGGGTGAAGAACAAGCCCTTGATCATGGCCTGGATGGTCCAGCTCTAGGCACTGGGTTCATGCCCTCTCCATGGTGTCTCCACTGCCTAGTCAGTGTCTGCCCATTCAGCCAGTTAATAGGGACTTCGGGCATATTTCTCCTTCTAAGTAAAGGAGGCCCAACCAGGTACAAGAGATGCTGGTTCTAGGATGCATTGGACTGAGATGAAACAGAATAAGCAATTGAGGGACCTGCCTCCTATTGGGGTGTCTCATGAAGAAAATCTGGAGAGTGATGGTAACAGGTGATCGCAAACTTCGGGGCAGATGATAAGGAGGTGGTCATTTGGTGTGCTGGTCCATGTAGGGAGAGTTCTGCCTCTGCCAGGGGAGATTACCCAGTCGGGCCTGAGTTTGCTAACTCAGTAGCCTGTCCGATTCGGAACACCAGGCAGTAGGGTGCTGGCTGTCGACAATAAAGGGTCTTTATGAGACGCTATAAATGCTCCCTTCTCTCCAGTATGGAAAGCTTTTGTCCTTCTTTGGCATCTTGTCAAGAATCCAACATTATAACCTAGAAATACCAAGTACAAGGCAGGATTGTACTACACAAGGCTGCTCCCCACTCTGTTGTGGGAACTTGAAATGATTCAAGGTTGGTTTTGACCATGTATAGTTGTTGCCTTATGCGCTGACTTCCCGGCCCCCTCTCCCATCCCGTGGATTCTGCCTGGTGCTTGTCGCATTTCTGTCCAGACTCTGAGCTCTAAAGCAGAACTGGGCTCCTCCTCCCCAGCTGCTCCTAGAGACCTGAAGGAGCAGGAATCACACTGAGGCGTAAATGTGGGAGGACTTCAGCCCGCATTAGTTCATGTCCCTGAATAGTTTATAGGTGTCCCCCTCTTGGTAAAATAAATGAACAATCTGTCACCGAGGACTCATCACTGCCCCTCGCTTGTCAAATGAGGTGTCGGACTAAGACGACTGAAGGTCCTGAAGTCTGGTTCCAGAGTGGGTGTGTATTGTGTTTATCAGATCCTCTAAGAACAAGTCTGGTGCAAATGGAGTTGCCCACGACCTACCTGCATGTTCACGTGGTGCCTCCTGCCAGTTCTACACAAAGGGAATTTTAAGTGATTCTCAAGATTGGTTTTGATTATGTGTAATTGGCTTCTGCCAGTGTGGTGTAGTTTTCTCTCTCTTGGATTCAGTTTTCTCTCCCATTGACACATGGTCAATATTTTAAGGCACTCCACAGGGAGTTGGGAATGAAATATGGTCTTGGATGGCTTGCTAGTAGAGAGGAAGTCGTCCTAGACCTTGATATTCATGTGAGCTGGGGGGGGGGCACCTCTCTCTGACGCTGATGTCTTTATCCCCTGCACCCCAGCTTGTGCGGAGGACTTCTTCTATACGTCACAGGGCGGAGACACGTCCATCGAGGGTGTGGATGATGCTGAGGACTTTGAGAAGACCCAACAAGCCTTCACACTCCTCGGTAAGGAGCTTCTCAATGGAGGAGGTACAGAGGGTAAGGCTCAGAGGATGATTTCACAGAGCGGAACCCCGGCATTGTCCTACTTTGGGGTGGTCACCTGCATCGGCTGATGAGGTTTCCCTCTTGATCTTGGTCGGCATCTTACTACTCTCTTGTTCCATCCCAATCCTCATGCCCCAAAACATAAGGCTTGGCACTTCACTGATCTTTCTTTCAAGTAAGGATTTGAGGGTTGTTGTCTCAGCCGCTGCCTAGTAACCCTCTTCATTCCCTAAGGCCATCAAAGCCCATGGAGGAAAACCCATGGTCTGGGTTTGAGAGGCAGTGTGTTCTAGCAGCAAGCCTCCCATGTGCTGAGTCATGGAATCTGGGCACTACCTGCCACAGGATCTCTCTGTCCTTTGGGGGAGTGGGGCAGTAGAAGAGGAGAAAATGAAGTCTCTTCCATACCAGTTTCGGGGAGAAGTGCCCCAATGGTAAGGTAGAAGGCGAGCTTTCTTAACTAGGACATTGAAGTGGTAAATTCCTGGTACCTGAAACCAGAATGTGCAAAGCTTGGAATATCACCTGAAACCCTGGGGATATTGCCCTGGAGGCTGCTGGGAGCAGTGGGGTGAGCCCACGCAGGGAGAAGTTTCTCCTGCCCAGACTGTAAGGAGCTAGTACAAAGCAAATGACATTTGTAAAATTATTTTAATAGGATATTCTTCCTTACCCTTAATAAACATGCCCCCCCCCCCCGTTTTTTCATTCTAGAAGTTGGCAAACATTTTCTTAAAGGACAAGATAGTAATTATTTGGGGATTTGTGGGCCATACGGATTCTGTCGCAGCTACTTAGCTATGCCTTTGGAGTGTAAAAGTTCCCACACACAAATGTACATGAACAGACAGGACCATGTGCTAATAAAACTTTATAGAAACAGGTTATGGACCATTGATCCCAACCCCCATTTTACTCCTTCAGCTTTATTGCTTGATTATTTGTTTTATTTTGACTTTCCATAGTGAGGTACTGCTATTAAGAAGGCACTTTCTGGTCAGTTTAGTGCAAGGATCCTAATTATTGTAAGTTATTCAACTCCCTGCCACTTGGAGTGCATTTCCCTCTCATCCTCTGGCGGTCCCAGCTCCGCGTCCTTACCAGCAGGTCTGGTGGGACTTACCTGAGAGCGCGCCAAGCTCTTGCTGCCAGCCCAGGGCTTGACCCTCCACATGGCCACAGCAGGCTGGCCTCCCATCGCATCCTGGGCACTGGCCTGTGGCTTCCACCTGTCCTCCTCTTCAGTTTTGTCCACTTGCATGACATTATTTTGGCCCCTGGCTGTTTTTTTACACAAGTGGCTTAAGTAGACCGAGCTACTTGAGTGATGCATGTGGGTGTAGACGTCTGCAGTACTGGCCATCTGGGACAGGTGTCAATTCTGTCATTGTGTCCGTTGTATTTCTGGCTCCTGCCCCATGCCAGACCCTGGGGGTGGAACAATAAGGCGAGCGTAGGTGTGCTGGTATGTGTACTTGGTACATTTCGAAAGTGCTATAGAACAAAAATTAAAAAGAAATCCCACCCTGTAAAACTTACATGGCAGTCATCTAACATTTCAACAATTTTGATTGGATTTGTCTCATTCATTGTTGGAATGCCCACTTTGTAGATTTAGCTGAGTAAAGGCGATAAGCCGAGCATGACATCTTTTCTCTAATTTGTGTGGGTGTCACTGATTCTTCTTTTTTGTCTGAGTAAAATATTGTCTTAAAAGCAAGTCACTGCAGCCGGGGAAGAGGGTGTGTGTGTAGAGGGAGAGGGAATTTGCACAATAGGTTGATTGCTGTTTATTATAGTCTTTTTTTTAATCTCAGTATTTTATTCACATTCTGTAACCTGTTTTTAAGTATGAAATATTTTGCAATTCAGCCCTAAATGGTAATGCTTTGATGCTGTCTACTTCTATAGAACAGCTTTGACAGTGGCCACAACTTCGATGCTGTCTCCTTACATAGAACAGCTTTGGCAGTGCCTGCTGCCCAGAGGCCGGGTGGGGGTGTGCTGTGTCTGTCGGCAGGAGGCGCTTCTAGCAGAGCAGGCAGCAACCCAGAGCCAGCCTGCTAGCCAGCCCCACGACAGCATGCCCAGGGCTTCTTCTCCCCTTCCCTGGCTGGCACTTCGGATACGTGTCACAGATGTTTGTGGGATATTATGTTGGGAACAAAATGACAGCAGAGAAATGACCCTTCTTATTAAATGCATATGAAATTTTCAGTTGAAATGAAGTCCGAAGCAAGTCTACGTGACTGCTGCCGCTCCTTTGCTCCCGGAGAAGTTAAAATCATGCGTGACCCGTCTGGTTTGATCAGAACAATCACAGTGAGGATTTTTCCCTTTGAGTCCAGGGGGTCCCTTTGTCCCCAGAGCTGTTGCTCTGAGTGGTGATTACTAGTTAATGAGCCTAGATCATTTGAGGAATTACTGGCCCAGAAAAGGAAATATAAGACCCAATTTTTTTTAAGTCCTGAAAAAGCAGGTAAAATGTCCTTTCTGTCCTACCATGGATATTGAGTGTCATTTATTCGTGCTTTTTTTTTTTTTTTTTTCCAGGAGTGAGAGAGTCCCATCAGATAAGCATTTTTAAGATAATTGCTTCTATCCTGCACCTTGGAAATGTGGAGATTCAGGCTGAGCGTGATGGTGAATCCTGTAGTATATCAGTAAGTAGCACACCAGCCCCCAAGATAAAACATACACAATTTACGTGGCTCTTGTGGGTTTATACAGCTGAACTGCATCTTTACTCTTGGAGGGCACTACTAGGTTATTTATTCTTAATAGCAATGGATTCTGTTCCAGTGCTGATAAGTTTTTAAAAGAACACATTAGCTACCATCAAATTTCTATCATGGAGGGCAGGGAATTCTACATTCTTTTGGATGGATTGATTTTCCAAGTACTCCGAGGTCCATGGAATTCCTACAAAGTGTTAACAGCCTGTGAGTTCTTTCTGAGCTCCTTGAGTGAGGTCCATGAGGCTAGGACATGAGAGGATGATAGGCCACCCTACATGGTGACTGTCCCCAAGGAGCTTACAGTCTGACAGGGTAGACGAGATGTGACACAGGGACATTTTGACAGCACAAGGTCAAAAGTTATGTCAGACACCATGTGAAAGTATTGCAGACAGCTGAGTGCTCCGTAAATGCTCTTTAACAAATGAGGTGTTTTCCTGGTGTCCAACACAGTAGCAGATCTCTGGCAGGTGAGCACGGCTAGCGGGTGAAGGATGGAGAGCGCGCCTGTGGCGGGCTGTCTGGAACTGCATCCAAAGTGGCTAGAACTTTTTCTGGCCTTGAGTTAGTGAGTCTGCAGTTGTTCATCCAAGGCCACTTTTGTTTCCATGTGTGACCAAGTCCCAGGAAGGTACAAAGTATGAGTCATACCCCCAAGAACTTAGAATTTAAGTAAGCAGACGCTGGGGGAGAGATAGAAGACAACACAACAGAGTGTGGAAATGGGCATGTGTCCTTGCCACTCGCAGCCTGTTTGTTCTTATATTGAGCAAACACTTACTGACCTATAATTGTTAGTGGCTGGAGGTTATCAGAAGTTCAAACTGGCCCTGCCTTTGAGGAGACAACCTGAATGGCAGCTGGCACCGCAGAGCTCCTTGCTCCCAGCGCATTTTCTGTAAGAGAGAAATGGTCCTGGGTTAGGGAGTCCCTGGGTCCTTCAGGGCTCCCATCCTCAGCTTGGCCTGTGCAGCCTCGTGGGTCCAGCAGGAAAGGAGGAGATGGGAGGACACTGTCCCAGGTCAGAGAGCTAGCAGCAGAGCCCCATCTGGACCCAGCAGCTCTCCCCCGACACTGTTGCAGGCCTGGCCTCTTCAACAGGACCCTCACCACCTGGAGCTGGGCTGCTGTCCACTTGCTAGGTGGCCCCCAGAGGTGCCTAGCGCAGTGATAGCCCACCATGTGTGCTCAAGAAATGCTCTGCTAAATGCTCGAGAAATGCTGAGAGAGACACCATGAGGTCTATTCCTCCGACACACAGGTTGGGCCTCCTAGGAAAAGGCTGTCCATCCCTAAGCTGTGTGCCTTCTGCGCTGGAGTTTTTATTTTTAAAGCATGAAAATGTGCCCCGTGCTTGCCAGAGTTACCTTGGAGATGGAACAGCATGCAATTACTTGGACACCAGAGGCGATTTGTTTCTCAAATTTAGCAATATGGGCCCACAAAACTAATCTGTTATCTAGGATACTGGCTATTTTTAATGAATTTAGCATCATTTAATTAAGCTTAAGTGTAATTTTACCATGTTAAATCGACTTCAGTTAGCACCTTTAATCAACAGGCAGAGCAAGTCCCACCCAGCACGGAGGATGGGAACCTGCCCTGGGTGCCTATCACACAGTTCTGAGCTTGTAGTACTGGTCCCACTTTGCTCCCAGGGGTCAGGAGAGGGGGAGCTCCCTGCGGGCTTGGGACAGTCCTGTCCTGCTGCCATGCCAGTAACATGTCACAGGATCCAGTTGCAGGGCTCTGCCTGGCAATTAAGAATTTCTTAGAAATAGGCCGAATTAACAGGTTGGATACTGGCCTCCTCTGAACCCCTTGTTTGCTAAGCTGTGCCCAGGCACTTCACTGGACCACAGGTGGCTTTGGGGTAGGGGTGGGGGTGGCCCAGGGTAAAAACCTGTGGGTCAAGGAAAGTGGCCCCAGCATGGACCCCAGCCACAATGAACATTGGGACCTTCCCAGCCCAGTGTGAGCTGGCCCCCTCCCTCCCCTCACTCACTTCTGCTCCCCTCCCTCTCCTCACCCCTGCCCCCAGGCTGGATTAGGAGCTTGAGGCCAAGGTTGCAGAGTCTGACCTGTTCTCATTTTCCTCATCCGAAAAATAAGGGGGTGAACTAGGATGATGCAAAGGTGCTTTCATGGCACCCCTAAACCTGGACAGCTTCATGGGAAGAGCAGAGCTACTCAGGGCTACGAGTTCAGGAGATGCCCCATCAGACGCCACGGCTGCTGTGCGGTCGCCCTCTCCCCCTTAGGCCAGGCCGGTTCACTGCTGACCGCTGCTCCAGGAGCCATGCTTTGGAAGAGCACTGGCCTTTCATGTCTTGCAGAGTTTTTTTCCTACTCTTGACATTATCTTGTAATTGTGTTTGCTTGGGGCAGATGGGTTTTAAATATCTGTAGGAGGGGGAAAAAATGACCTAGGGATGTGGAACTAAGGGAGAAATGGTGTGGTTATCTGTGTTAATTTTCCTTGAACAAGCCCTCATTTAAATCCTACAAGGCAGCCACATCAGAAAATGAGTCCCACAAGCAATTTAGGGCCATTAGGAGGTGGCTGCTGTTCTAAAGGAGCCTTTCAGTTATTAAGCTCTCCAGCGGCCTCGGGGCAGGGCATCTGCTTTCCTGGGTGTTTAGATGAGGGAGTGAAGAGCAGGGAAGAAGAACCTCTGAGAGAAAGGTAGATTTTCTGGGGGGTACCCTGAGAGATGCTAAGGATTATCCAAGAGACTTAGGCATTTGGGGAAAACAGACAAGACTCAAAAGCCAGATGGCATGAGCAGTGCTTTGGGTCAAGAAGGGTTGAGAGTCAAACGCAGGTGGGTGCCAGGGCACAGCTGAGCAGAAACAGGTGCCCACACCCCAGGGGACCTGGGCGAGTTGTTGGCTTCTGTGGGATTTGGGTTCTTACCTGGTTGAGAAGGGACTTAAACTGGAGGATTTCCCAGTTTTTTCTGAGGCTGTGCCTGCAGTGTGATTCCTGGCCTTCTAGTCCCTACCTCTCAATGGCTTATCTGTACCTAAGCTACCTGTTCTTCTTTCACATCGACATTCCTGGTGGGCTGTCCTGGTCTTCGCCTGCCAGCTGTGGGGCAGCAGAGGAGGACACAAGGAAAGCAGAGAGTTGTGTTTCTTCTAAAACCTTGACCGTGAGGTCACAGGCAGGCGTGATGCTCAGCTCGAGCAGTGTTCTGTGGGCCCACATCGTGTCCACTTGCAGGGCAGACATGGGAGAGCACTTGCAGAGAGAGGCCCCTGGAGCAGCAGCTGGGGGTAAAGTGGGGCTCACTTGATCAGATGCGATGGGGAGTCCTGGAGTTGAGTTTCCTCCCCGTGAGGCGGGAGCAGAGCGAGGAGCACACTGGAGGGCCAGCGTTCCTCGCCCCTTCTGAACAGCTCTCCCGTGTCCTTGCAGCCCCAGGACGAGCACCTAAGCAACTTCTGCCGGCTGCTGGGGGTGGAGCACAGCCAGATGGAGCACTGGCTGTGCCATCGCAAGCTGGTCACCACCTCGGAGACCTACGTCAAGACGATGTCCCTGCAGCAGGTGGTGAACGCACGCAATGCCCTGGCCAAGCACATTTATGCACAGCTGTTCAGCTGGATCGTGGAGCACGTCAACAAGTCTCTACAGACCTCCCTCAAGCAGCACTCCTTCATCGGGGTCCTGGACATCTACGGGTAGGCTTGCCTCGCCCGCTCACCCCACGCCCGGGCCGTGGTGTCTTCCCGCTGGTAGTTTGGTGCCAGCGAGCACCCTGGAGAGCTTCCTGGGGGTTCCCAGACCGGGGAGCGTGAAGTGTGGTTGTCACAGTGTCTGGGGTCACAGTGCCTGAGGCCAGGGATGCTGGGTGTCCCCAGAAACAATGGGTCCTGTCTGAACACCAGCACCTCGCCCCCTTGAGAAGGCCTGTAGGCAGCCCTTAGCCCAACTGTGAGACTGAGGCTTGGAGAAGGACATGTTGGCCTGACATCAGACCAGAAGTTACTGGACACTAAATCCAGGCTTTGTACGTCAGTGATGTTTTATGTGCATCTGCCGTTGGAGCTCATTGACTGTTTGACCAGTCAAAGTGATTGTTTCTGTACCTAGATTTTGCCCAGTGCCACGCACACCTGTGTTGTATGGTCATTCTTGAGGTTCTCTGCCTTTTAGAGTGCTAGTCTAAGGAAAGGACAGGGTTGTAACCGCATGTTTTGCAGGGAGAAGCAACAGGGGAGCCCTGTGGGACGTCTGCTCTTGTAGGCATCACTAGACTGGATTTCAGACTCAGTGCTGCCACCAGCTACTGGCGCAGCCCGGTCAGCCTTCCGTTCACACGTGACCAATGTCTCTGCGGTTCCCTCCAGATCCTTGTGAGCTGGGCTGCGACTCCCTTATACTTCATGACCAGTGTTCCACCCCCTGTACGCGGTCCATAGATTAAATCCTCCTGGATCTTGGTGTCGTAGCAGTCATGGCTTCTGACTTGCAAGAGAAATTAGGGCCCGTGGAAGCAGAGTCTTGAGAGCAGTAATGTTCTAGTGGAACAACTGGCTGGCTAGCCGTGACTCGCTGATGCTGCAGCTGTAGGGAGGGAAGAGCCCTCTCGAAGCCGCCTCTGCCCCAGGCAGACAGCGCCCTGACCACGTCTCTGCTGCCATCGCTCGCCATTGAGTGTCACGCAGAACCAAGCCATGTGCTGCAGAGGCTCTAGAGGAAGAGGGAACCTTGATGGGGAGCATCACAGAGGCCTCTGGAACCAAGAGTTGAATACTGTGATGTCAGAGGCAGGAGAGCTTGTGGCAGGGTCAGTCTGAGGGTGTGCACTCAGTGCTGTGCTTGTTTCCAGGCAGAGAGGGGATGCTGGTTGGGTCAATCAGAGGAGGTTTTTTTGGAGGTTAGGTTTGAACTGGAGCTTTTATTTTAGTCAAATTGTATTGATTTATCATGTGTTTTACAAAACTATGTAGTTTCAGGACACATGCCCATGGTTCACTCAGCCATCCCCAGAGCTCCCTGCAGTGGATCTTTTAAAGGGAGGGGGTAGGATATGGAGGAGGGGCCCTTAGGAACAGCACCGTTAAGATGGTGGGGAAAGCCAGGTGCAGAAGGAAACCTCATGGGCGGGGAAGACCAGCCAGGTGTATCGCCCAGAGCGGGAAGGGGAGACGGTGTCTCCCATGCTTATAGCCCAGCAGCCTCAGGGGCTGGGCGGTCACCGAGAGCCTGATTTCTTCCTGCTCTTAGAGCAAATGGCAGAAGAATCTGTGCTCTCGGAAGGCACTGCCCAGGTGTTAGTGACCAATTCCGTTGTTCTTCCCTCTCCTGTGAATATTTTTGGATCCCGTGGGATTTCCCAGAATATCAAGCTTTAGTGTTACCTTCTGAGGTGGGACCCCAGAAACGCCAGGTTTCTAGCATCTGACCCAATTTTGTTTAACTTCTCTAGGCAAGAATTTACTTATTTTTTAATATTTATTTATGCATACAAGAGCTGGGGTACAGGCCAGAGTCATGGGAGGTGAGAGGATTCACTAGAGACAGAGTGGGGAGCAGAACAGGCAGATCGACTGAAGTACACTGCTGAGGGGAGCAGCGGGCGAGGCAGGCGAGGTCTGCGGTGCCATGTGGGTCACCTTCCTGGCCGGCAGCAGGGATTGAATTCGTGCAGTGGCTGGGGATTGAACTCATGCTGCTGTGCCGCGGATGCTTCACAGTGCAGTGTTTAACCCACCGCGCCACCAGGGATGCCACAGAATTTACTTTTACTGAAGTTTTGATTGGAAGATTAACATGCAGACTCGTTGTTCATGGCATGTGAAAATAGTCTGACCTGAGGGCAAAAATATCCGTGTGTTTCATTTATCTTCTGCCTTAGCTGGGCCTTGAACTGAAATAGGTTCTTCCCTTCCCAGATGTCCCCAGTAAACGGCTTTGCTTAGCACTGGGGGAAGAGGGTGCTCTGTGAGCTGGGCTCCTGGTGCCACTGAGTCAGGAGATGTCTGCTGGCCTCAAGCAGTCAGGCATTCTGCCTTTTTATTTGCCATCGCATTTTTACAATGGTGTTTATTTTCTCCTGTCCCAAAGGGGAAGGTCTGGCTGTCTTCGAAAGTTATCCTTTTCCGTGGCTGGGTGGGACCCCTGAGAACTCCTGTTTCTGTTGCCATCCCCTGAGCCGTGTGCCCCCTCACCTTGGCTGAGTTCTGTTGAGAACATCGGCCAGTTGTCCAGCGTGGCAGGGTCCGTGGCTGACCATACGGGGCGGAGCCATGTGGGAGCTGGGCCAGCAACTCCCTGCCCCGTGCTTCCTTCCAGGCCAGCTATGCTCTTGTTAAAAAAATCATTTTTCTTTCTCAGAAGCTAACTTACTTTTTGCAAGCTGTGTTCTAAAGTAGGCATGTTTAAAAAGTGATTTGCTCTCTTCCTGGAGAGAAATAAATGCCACGTGTGGCTGCTCCTCCATATGCTCGTGCAGCGCCAAGTTCACATGCCGTGGGCAGGGCCAACTGAGACACAAGGCGGCTTGGCATTATCAGGCTGACTGGCTGGCTGGGAATTTGTTGTCAAGAGGCACTCACAGGGGCCTCCCTGCTGGTGCAAGAGGTTGAGCGTCGCACTGTGAAGCATCCTCAGCCCTGCAGCACAAGTTTGATTCCCGGCCAGGGAGGGAACCCACATGGTGCAGTGGACCTCTCCTGCCTCACCCGCTGCTCCCCTCATCAGTGTATATATCAGTTGATCTGCTTGTTCTGTTCCTCGTTCTGTCTCTGGTGAATCCTCTCTCACACACATACCCCCCTCTGTCCTATACTCCAGTTCTTAGATGCATAAATAAAATAAATCTTTTTTTCTTTTTTAAGGCACAGACTTTCCCTGAACACACAGAGTGTAACTCCCAACATTTTGGGCTTGCAGAGAAATTGTATTAATTGGCCTGAGTGTTCTTTTCTGATCAGAGAGAATGTAATGAACAATTAGCAGATTAAAACCACAGTTTTGACCATGGGAAGCAGGTGACTCAAGTCTGCAGGTGCTGTTTCTCATCTCTCAGACTGGTGGTTTTTCTTAATCTGGGGGAAGATGGACTAAGCATCAGCAGAAACCTGGGCTGACTCCCATGAACGGTTACTGGCACTGCTTTCCCGACCATAGGGTCTCTCACCTGGGTTCCTTGGACATCAGACAACTTGCAGAAGCCCTCTGCATTCTTTAATGGGAGCACCCCTCGGTTATCACACCCAATTCTACTGCCTGCCTTCTCTCACCACCTCCCTTCCATTTCAAACTAATTCCTGTCTTGAGGTTTTATTTACAATGTAATTATGGGAGGTGATTCTCTTTAAGGTACATTTCATCCTCCAAGTCATCAAAGTCAAGCTATTTTTTTTTTAAGTTTTCTTTCCTACTCCCTCCCCATCAAAAACTAGAGAGCAGGGGGACACTTCCTTATTCTCACCTCTGGTATGGGGTACAGTAGATACCCCGGCCCTTGGCATAACCTCAGGGCTTTGGATTTTTTATACTTCCTTCTCAATTGTGAGCAAGAGTGACATGTGGAAGCTGGAGAGAATTGGCAAGATGGAATGCTGGATACAGAAAACCCCATTCTTTAAGAGGGAGGGAATAAGGAGTTGTCTTAGGTTAAAAATGTGTAAAGGTAGAAAATAAGAGTGGACTTGCCACCTCCAACCCCACAAGTGGATACTTACCCAGCTGGGACAGGTACCCCTCAATGTGCCTCTTTAGGGTGTTACTGGCCCATCACACTCCTTCTGGAGACAGAGCCAAAGAGTTCCATATGTAGATGAGCCACTCCAGATTTACTACAGAAATTTAAAATGTTACTGTCGAATCCATACCAGGTGGACAAGTGCTTACTTCTGTGTCAAAGCGTGTAGTGCACGAGCCGTCATCACATCACACACATCCCCTAATGCTGTTCTAGTTCACAGAGCAGAAAAGGCTGGAAACTGCTGGGTTAGTGAGCACAGCCCACAGCTGCATCCATCGCACGTGGGGACATCCACTTGCTCCTTTCCCTCAGCTCTCCTGAGCGTGTCCAGATGCCCAGTGTCCTGCTAGAGAGATTGCTCCCCTGCATCTTGCTCCCTGTCCCACCTCCAAAAAAGTACACAGCAAGTAATACCCAGAGCAGTTCAGCCAACCCAAGCCAAGTTCTTTTCCCTAACTCAGGACCTAGGAAGCTGCCTGTGGGGTGTTCCTTACCAGCAGGGGTGGAAGTTAATAGGAGCGAGCCAGGAAGCTTTGGCCGGAGTTTTCCTCTCATGTTGCAGTACCCAGCCTTGGCCTGTACAGGCTTGATTAATTGTGACCTTAATCCTTTATTTCTCTGCCCTCCTCAAGGCAACAGGAAATAAATGGCTTCAATTTGGGAAATGTACACATTTACTTGTTTTTGAGATTAGCCCTCTAGGTGCCAGGGTCATGCAGGAGCTTAGCTATGGCCAGGCCATTCCTGATGAGGACAGTTGGCTGCAGAGACTGCTGGAGCAAGGCGGGGTACAGAGCTCATCTAATGCTGAGAAACAGCAGGGAGAGGATGGGAGAGGGAAGAGAAGTCTTGACCCCAGAAAGCAAGAAATGGAGTTACTGATTTTTTATATCCTTCTCAACCCTCCTATTATTTTCCTTATCTTATGTGGTACTTTATAATTTTAATTTAGCTTCCTGCTCTAGTCAGTGTTTTCTATTGATGTCTTTTTTAAATGATTTAATTGTGGTTGAGAATTATGAGGTGAAATTTATCATCCTAACTAGTTTGAAGTGTAGTACTCAGTTGTGCTACCTCTTCACAGCAGAGCGCCAGAGCTTTCCATGGCGCAAGACGGAAACTGCCCACCGACCAACCACACTCCCCCGCTTCACCAGGCGCCAGCCACCACCAGACCAGAAGGTGCCCCGTGTGGTTCCATGAGCTCGAGGAGGGATGAAAGTGGCCTTCAGGGTCTTGTTTGACTTTTAGTAGTCACCCTCTAGAAGCCCTGCTGCAGGAGCGGCCCTGGGGCCCATCTTTGTTCACCCGTACTTAGCAGGATGGTGAGAAGCTTTGTAGAGCAGAAAGAGGAGGCAGAGCTAAGAGCTCCCTGTTCCTTTGCCCTGTGCTCAGGGGAAGGACTGTTTCCCAACCTTCAAAGCATCCCATGGCCTCTCTGCTCTAGGATGAGAGGCTCCTGGCGGTTAATAATTAACTCAGTGACTGTTTGACTTTTTATTGCAGTTTCACTTTCCAATAGTGTAACCTTATTTTTAGAGACATTTGTGGCCCTTATCATACCCTAAATTCGGGGTAGAAAGAGAATGCTTTCTAGTACATTTTGAAAATGGAAAGAAATTGAAGTAGAGGTGGTACAGCCCCACGGGCGTACAGATCTTGAGCCTCGGTGTCACGTCTTACTCCACGTTTTGACCTTCCTCCCACCCAAGGATTCTGGTCTAAATAGTCTCAACATTGATTTTGTGGGAGAAATCCAAATCCCTCTAGGATATAAATTTTTTGGTGACATTTTAATGTTATAAACTATAAATTGACCCATTGTATTTATTTTTTAAAAGTGAACTCTGTTGATGAGAAGAATTACTGCAAACATAATTCCGTCATACAGGAGAGGTTGCCCCATCTCCCTGACTGTGGTTTTCCGAGGTCAGTCACATTGGACGTTTTCCAAGCTACCCATGCCCCTCATTCATCTCTGGCCCTCCGGCATTACTGTAATTACACTAGATGGCAGAGGAATTGTTACCAGATACTATCTTAGAAATAGGAAATTATGAGCTGATTTCAGGCCATTTTAAATTAATGAGAATGTTCTTTGTGGAGTGCTACCAAGTAAACCTTCAGAAAATGACAAGTGGGACATATTTAAATCCTTTATCTGTGGAGCTCAGGACAAGTTGTGCCAGCACAACCGACTGCTATTACGCGCCCGATTGCTGGGGTGACTCTTTTATCTTGCTTCTAGGTTTTGTTAATTAAATTTCCTTTGGGGCTCGGCTGTCATCAGCAGCCTCTCTTGGGATGGAGTGGGTGGGGAGAGAGTGAAATTCCGAATGACATAACTGGGTCTATGGAGCCGTCATCTGGGCTGGGGAACTCCAGTCCAGGGCAACAGCTGGCAGACACAGCACCTCCCTCCTGCTTAGTCTCGAGTGCAGTTCCAGCCTGGACTTTGTGTCTTTGATCTTGTTTTATTGACCTAGAATTATTTCTCCCATGTGGGCAAGACCAAAGGCTACTCTTAAATGTGGTTTCTCCAAGCAATTGACTCCTTTGATGGCAGAACAATTTCCTACTTCTCTGTGTCTTGTATCTTGGGGGTGAAGGGGGATGCGGAGGAGGAGGGGAAGCCTGACCTCTTCAGGCACTGACCTGGCCCTGGATAAGTGTCTTGTCCACTTATTTTTGCTGGTCCTTCTGTATCAGGTGCTGCATCTCTGCCCCCATCTCCACCAGGGGGCAGCTCCAATATGTTCGGGGGTAATAGAGCGTACAGTCTGCTTGGAATGACTGGCATCATTATACGAGAATGAGAACGTTCACTTGTCCATACTAAAGAATGAGATGTGATATGAAGGTTATGGAGAAGGCTGAAGCCCACGCTCCAGCCCAGGACTCCCTGGCGTGTCCTCTTCCATTCTCCAGGTGCTTAGGTCCCTCTCAGCTGAGAAGTCACCCTGCTTGAGCACAGCCCTTCCAAGCTGGCTTGTTTTCTTACTCAAACTCTTCGCTAGCTTCTGAATTCATAGTAGTCTCAGAAATCAGTGTCTGGGTTCAAATACTGGCTCTGCTTCCTCCTGGCTCTGACTTTGTGCAGATTACTGAATCGCTCCCTAATTTAGTTTCTTCAACTGTAGGATGTGGTTTACAACAGATCCTAACTCGTGGTGGTGGGGGGCATTCACAAGTAGACACACAGGGCCAGCCCTCAGCCTGCTGTGCGGATAGAGAAGAAGCGCCTCTTCCTCCTAGATTTTTGCCCTTCTCACTGCCTCCCCTGCTGACATTGCTCAGTGTACTTGTAGCTGCAGCTGCTAATGCTGTTAGGATGTTTCCAGCTTGGTTAGCAACCAGACCCATTCAGTTGCCAAGTGGATCTCATCAGAAGCCCCCTCCTTCCCACCTTCCGTAAGGTCTGGAGAACATCTCCATCTCTTGGCCGCACTAGTTTAAATCATGCCCTGACTGACTGTGACCTGGATTATTGCTCTACTTCCTACCTTCTGTCCTGAGCACCTTTCCCCAAATCACACTTTTCCTGCAGCCTCTTACTAGTTTCCAAAATGCAAATCTGATGGTCATTTCTTAATTGAGATTTCTTAAATGCTTCACTTTCCTCCCATTAGCTCCTGGTAAAGTTCAGATCCCTCAGTAGAACATCCAAGGCCTGGACCGGCGATGTCATGTCCCATCTCTACCCCTGTCTTCTCCAGCCCCTCTGCAGCAATGGAGCCATAGTGCAAACATTTGAGTTGAGCAGTGAGTGATGCTGTTGATATTCTAAAGTATGAAGAGCCCATACAAGTCCATTTTTAAAGTTAAAACCCAGCAAACATTCACTAACAATTACAGATAGTTCACAGAATACAGAAGAATACTGAACTGAACTTGATCAAGGATCATGGAAGTTAAATTTAAACAAGAATGTTTTCCATATACTAACTTTTTGCAAAGTTAATCCAGGCTGTGGACCAAAGTTCTGTTACACATTAATACTCCATTGTGGGGCGAGAGGAACTGATCTGATGGAGCACAAAGAAAATTTTTGGAGTGATTAAAACCTTTTGTTTCAGAGTTATGATGGTGCTCACACACTATATAATATTTGTCCAAAACTCTCTGAAATATATGTTGAAATTTAGTGCATATTATCTGCTTAACTCAACAAATGTGAATTCAAAAACAACAATCTTTTAGCTAGTATTAGGAGAGTAAGACACAATGAGGCATCAGGAGGCT
The DNA here is from genome assembly GCA_019455555.1 of Galemys pyrenaicus. Taxonomy (NCBI): domain Eukaryota; kingdom Metazoa; phylum Chordata; class Mammalia; order Eulipotyphla; family Talpidae; genus Galemys; species Galemys pyrenaicus. The sequence continues at coordinate 1,561,833 of JAGFMF010012290.1, read as the reverse complement.
GGGACCTGGGCAGGGTGATGACAATATTGGATCCACCTTTTTGGAAATTAATTTGCTTCTTTTTAAGAAACCATACTCTGATATGGTGTGATTCTTCTTCTAGAACAGCATCCTAAGGAAAAAACCATGAACTCACAGATACAATATTTGCCATGGTATGGATAGCAGCTGAGAACTGGAAAAAAATGGCAATGCCCTGTAGTTGAGCACTGGTTAAATTGTGCAAATTGGATAGGGGTGGTCCCTCTAGGTAGAACAGCCCTCCCAAGCTTGTGAGGGGGCACCAGCTCGATTTCAGTCCCGCTGGTCCCCACACCTTGCACCTATTCTACCTTCTGGTCAATCCATTCAGAGGGGGTGGGGCTCTTCATTGAAACTGATGCTTTTGAAAAACGACAGCTAGGGGAAGTGTTCATGGTGGAAAACTAAGTGATAGAAATACAGGTTTGATCTTACATGTCTCTGTTGGGTTCAAGCACGTGAGGTCCTGAAAGGAACCTTCCACAGCATAACTGATAGTCGATATGGGTCCTTCTTGTGCATATCTGCTTTTTCTGAATTTCTCTCCAGTCAGTGCTTTTTCTAATTCTGAAACTGGGTATCACTCCTACTCTCCTAATTTGTCAAGGCTCTCCCACATGCTGACGTCTGCACTGTCGTCTCTGGACGCGAGAGGAAAATGGGCCTTCTGTGCTGGAGTTGGGGTGGGGCTGGTTGGAGAAAAGGGTGGGGGAGGCTTGATGAGGTTGCCTTGATTTCCTCTGATTTTGTCCACTCCTCTTCCTTCCTGCAGGTTTGAGACATTTGAGGTCAACAGCTTTGAGCAGTTTTGTATCAACTATGCGAATGAGAAGCTCCAGCAGCAGTTCAACTCGGTAGGCTTGGTCTCGGCACAGGCACAGGCATGTCGGGTGGGTGGCCTCTCTCTTCCGGTGAACACAGGCCTTGGTGGTTTCTCTTCCCTGCAGGGTCAGTGGGCCCTTGCTCTGCCCTGACCGTCCCTTGGCTTCCTGGGCACCCCAGCTGTAGGAGGTATTCACTGCTCAGAAGGAAGTCCGTGTGGGACTACGGGGCGAGAGGGTAAAGGAGCCTCTTCTCGCACTTGGTCCCCAGTCCTGAACTTGGGCTTCCGGGGCATTTAAAGAAGTGCCGGCCAGACACAAGGCCTCTGGGAATTGCTGGCAAATGGCAACACGGGATGTCTAGAATATCTGAGGGGAGGGCCGTGTGGGAGGTGCACCACCGGGATGAGCGTTTCTGTTCATCCTGGACTATGACTGTGGCCAGCCCTTTTCTGGGTGTGCACCACCCTCCAGGACATAGAAGTCATGTGGCTGGGTCTCGGGGGAGATGAAAGTTATGATGTACTTGCAGTTCACGCCCCTGAACTTCACATCTTCCATTCCCTACCCTAGCATGTGTTCAAGCTGGAGCAAGAAGAGTACATGAAGGAGCAGATCCCTTGGACCTTGATTGACTTTTATGATAACCAACCTTGTATCGATCTCATCGAAGCTAAGCTGGGCATCTTGGACCTGCTGGATGAAGAATGTAAGGTAAAGCGGATGCTTTCATCAGATTAGGTCAATCCAGACTTGGAGTGGGGGAGCAGGACTGCTGTGCGGTGCAAGGTTTGCTCTCCAAGCTGGAATTGCTTCTGTGATTAACCAGACATTAGTGTGCTGGGAGAAGCCTTAGTGTTTGTTCTGTGCACCAGAAGGTTGTAGACAATGACACGCTGAGTGTGAGTGGCAGGCGTTGCTCCATTGGTGAGCGTGTATCTAGGCGGCAGAGACAGGGTGCTGTAATTGTCATGATCTGATGGTGGTTTGCATTTAGCACCCCAGATATCCTTGTGCTTAGAGAAGGACCCGATATCTCTGTAGGCGTCCCCAGAGAGTGAGGCTCAGGCACCCAGGAGCCTTTGCTGTGCCAAGTAGCTTGTGAGTGGTCCAGCAATGTGGTTTGGAGGCAGTTGAGGTCCACAGAGCTCCCCGTCCAGCTTTTTGTGGCTGCTACCCTGAATTATTAGCACCCACAGAGCCGGGCACCCATGGGGATGAGCAGGGTGGACCTGAGTTTTGTCTTTTTTAGTTTAATTTTATTTATATATATATTATATATATGTCTATATATTACGTCACTCTTTTTGTACAATGTGTGCTTTCTTCTCTCAGGTGTAGTCCCCATAGAGTTCCCACCACCAACTCACCCCTGCACCATCACCACAGTCCCTTGTGCTCTTCTCACTCCAGTTTTGATTCTTTTCCCTCCCCCTTCCCTACAGAATGTCTCTGATTTATAGCTGCCTGTAGATCTGGGTTTGCAACGGTCACCTAACTTGGCCTTTGGTTTCCTGCTCTGTAAATTGGTAGAGGTTGAAGCTGATGATTTTCAGAATGCCCCCTGATTTGGTAGCTGGTGTTAAGGGGATACATGTATACCGGTCCCATCAGTGATGGAAACTCTAATCACAAGTGCAGGAACCATGTGATTCTTAGTATTGAACCCTGTTTCTTCTACTTTCTGGTCTCCTGTACAGGATGGAGTATGGCTTGATAATTAGGGAGAAAGAGGCATTGCCCTTCTGAAAGGGCTCTCCTAGTTTCATTGCCTTTGAAAATGAAAAAGAAAGGTTAACAGTTAAAAAAAAAAAACAAGGAGAAAGTACAGTGAAATCCACAGCTTGCACATTTTTATCTCCTAATGGTCTTTAGCATTTCTGTGAGCTGTGGGCTTCCTCCTGAGTCAGATCCAGGCAAGTAATCCCCCCAGGTGGCAGGTGTGTGCCTATGTTTGCTCCCCCTGCCAAGTTGCACTGAAGGTGGCAAGACACTGGTCCTGCATGGAGCAGCACTGGCTAAAATGGCCAAAGTCAGCCAGGGCCTCCAGTCTCTCCTCCTGGTGTTCATTACTCCCTTTCCTGGTTCAGTGTCTAATGCCAGCAGCTTCCTTCCTGTGCTCCCTTTCTCCAGTCTCAGTAGCTGTCTCCTCCGTGCCCCCAACCCCCAAAGGCAACCCTGGGTCCTTTATTCCAGTTGGGCCTCTGGGCTGTGCCAGCATAACCCCCCACGGCCCTGGCTCTCGGGCTGCAGCTCTGCTCTTCCCTCCTTGGTGGTGAGGATGAAGGCTGAAGTCCAGTCCGCGCTGAGAAGCGCTGAGGCAAAGGCTGTGAGTCTCGCTGTCCTGCTGGGCTCTGTGATGAGCTGCTCTGAGACCATACCCCGCAGGGTGAGTGCAAACAGCACTCACCTTAAAAACACCGGAAGGCTTCGGGATGATAGCAGCTTCGAACTGAGCACTGCCTGGTTGATTCTCCCCGCTGGCCCTGCCATTAGCAGGCAGACTCGAGCTGCTGTGGGTCTGCTTGGCTGTGTCTGAGAACCTGAGAGCTGCTGTTCGCGAGATCAGGTCGCAGGAATGTCACATCACAGCTGTGAGAGCACAGAGCTCAGTGCTCAGGAGCAGAGACTTCAGACTGCTGTCCAGAGGGCGGACCCCACGCCACCCGGGGATGTCCCAGAGCAGTGCAGCGCCAGCAAGGGAACAGGTGCGGGCGGGCGTGGAGGGAGAGCAGTTCGCAGGCAGCGGCCCCAGGAGGTCAGAGATGCACATGTGCAGCGCTTTTGAACACGGCCTCCCGGGCCCCTGGACTTCGCAGCCCCTGCACAGCCCCGGTGCAGTCAGATCACTGACCCTCACGTTTGCCATCTCCCTGCAGAGGCGCAGTGCCTGGGGCACCCCTGTTGGACTCGAGTTTACTCTGCAACAGCTACGGGAAAGTCAAGGCCACCTGTTTATATGGGTGATCTTTGCCTCACGCCCTGTCGCACCTTCTGTGTGGGTCAGACTTACCGAGCTTTCAGCTAAAGGCTGTGTCTAATTCAAGCTCGTGGCACCGGCATGTGGAGTGGATTATGCACCTGCTGTGTGCCTGGTCTTGAGGGGAAAACACTCAGGAGAGGAAGAAAGACTCTCCCTGCTGGCCTGCAAGGGAGGTGTGTCGCGGTGCTCACCAAGTGAGTAGGGGTGGGCCAGGGCAGGGACCCCAGAATGTGTTTGGAGGTCAGGGTCCTGCAGCCAGAGAAGCTGGGCCGCTGTGCATGGGCAGCAGAGTGACCACTAAGGGGTCGCTGAGGAGGAGGAGGAGCTGACTAAGACCTCTGGACCATGGGCAGTGGCCCCAGTGGGGTGGGGTCTCCCTGCCTCCCCTCCCAAGGCTGCCAGGAAGTGCTAGTCTGAGGATAGTCAGGATTTCCTGTTAATCAAGCTGTGGGGGTTCAGAGTGCTGAGATGGGGAGCACTGCAGACCTCTCCTACTTTGGAGAAGCTAAGCTAAAGGAAGCTAAGCTCTCTGCCTTAACTCTGTAGTGCCTCCAGCTTGGGTCAGATGTGTAAAACTGGGTGCGTCACAGCTGATCACACCTGCTGTGAACGTGACATGCTACAAGATAAACTCTGGGAATAACATAAAGGGAAACATTTTTCTAAGAGATTTAGGTGCTCTGGGAATTTGCGATGACCGGTGTAATCGACTGCAGCTTTTATCCCAGCCCCGTCACTGCATTCATCAACTCATTGAACTGCCGCTGGCCCCAACATGGCATGCAGCTTCCTGGATGGGAAGTGAGTTCTGCAGTAAATCTGACTTTGAAGCCTAGGGCTGCCTGCTATCCCCTTCTGGAAGTGCCCACGGCTCTGACCCTAAGCTGGTTCAGCATTCCCATGGGGGTGGTTGCAGCGTGGCAGCCCGTGGGAACTGTGTTGTCGGAAACTGCCTGAGACACGTTCCTTCCCTTCTGTCGCTCACATACATGCTTCAGGGTGAGAAAGAATAATGAGATTGCACTGTGACGAATTGGGTTCTGTGACCTCCACGCGACAGGACACAAGGCCCATTGAAGGATTAGACACGTGGCATGAAAGCAGCCCCTGGGAAAATCACTTTTCCTGGAGGAGATGCATTGTGTCAGGCAGGGCCAGTGAGCTGGGATTTCAATTAGAACTATGGAGATGGGGTGGAGGTGGATTTAAAGGGGCAGCACACAGGGCAGATCTCCCCAGCTCCTGTGATTGGTGCCAGAAGCTGCAGAGAAGGCTGAGGGACCAGCATACTAGAACATTTGATGCCTTCAGGTGGAAAAGCCCCTTCATAGTCACGGATTTATAATCAGAACCCAGACCAAGTCATGAATTCAGAAGCTCCTCGGTCCCCAGCAGGCAGGATAAGGTGATTGCTTGTAGGAAAAGTTAATTTCCAGGTTGCTCTTCACAAACTCTCCCACCCCAGGCCTCCTGGTGGCCTAAATGTCAGCACTATCAATGCTGAAGCCTGACTTGGATCCCAGGCCAGGGAGGGGACACACATGGCACAGCAGCCTATCCTGTCTGGCCCCCTGCTCCCCTCAGCAGTGAATTTCAGTAGATCCACCTGTTCTGCTCTCCACTCTGTCTCTGGTGAATGTTTTTACCACCACACCTCTAGCCTACACCCCAGCTCTTTGCAAAAATAAATAAAATCTTTAAAAAACAATAACATTAAAACAAAAAACTCTGGTTCCAGTGCTGTCAGGCTGCTGCGGGCCTGCCCTCTCCTGAGCCACACTCAGACCCAGCATTTCATGCCTCCCCATGCCCAGGTGTCAGCGCCCTCCTGCTGGACGGACAGCTAGGTAGGGCTAACAGGGAGGGAGCAGTCACTGCCTGTTTCTCGTAAGCGACAATTTGCACGTTAGTGGGAATTTTCTGGAACCATCCCTTAATCCCTGGAAGCAGTTCTAGTGAGTAAAATTGCAGCCGCTGTCTCGGGTTGAGAGCTGGTGGCGGGGCCCACAGAGATGGGCCTGTGCAGGGCCTGCCCCTCTGCCCTTGCGCGAGAGTTTCGCAGAAGCCAGCAGCAGAGTGAGAGTAGGCTAGACAGTAGGGAGTGAGCCCCCTCTTTCCTTGCCTGGTCCAGCCTGCTCTCCTGAGAGTGACTCTCACTATCGGGGGTGTGTGCTGTGTTAAGAGGTCACCCCAGAGCTCTCCTTGTCAATGTGCTTGGGAGCCAGTCCGAACCCTGTTGTGGAAGGCTCGTCTGTCCGTTGACACAGCACACCCCGCTTCCTCTGTAACTGACCCTGGTCCTTCAGTGCACCGCTGAGGCTCAGGCGAACACTTTGTCATCACCTGTGCTGACAAATGGGAGCGCCGAGCAGGAGGTGACAGAAGAGAAGCGGGGAGGAAGTGTTCCCCAAGGGGCTGGCAAGCCAGAGGGGTCAGATGAGGCCAGGGTGTCCCAGACAAGGGGAATGTCAGCTTTGCAGAACTTGAAATGCCAGGTTTGTGCAGAGCCCGCGATTGGCAAGCAGGAACCAAGCGAGCAGGAACCAAGCGAGATGCACTCCTGCCTGGGGACGGCGTTTGGACTTGCCCCTGAGGCTTCGGGTCCAAAGGGTGTGAGGCTGGGTGTGAGAGAGGTGCCCAGATGGGGGGTCATTCCTCCACCAGTCTTTCTGGTCTATGTTGGAAAACTCAGTTGGGAAGAGCTTGGTGTAGGGAGCGCACAGCAGCTTGTGGTGGTCGGGAGCCGAAGGTTCTGGAAGGGGGATGGGGTGATTCAGCATAGCCAGTTGAAGAGGCCAGGAGTCAGGGAAGACTGACAAGAAGCAGAGATGGAGTAACTGGCGTTGGGGTCTTTTTTGGGCTTTTTTGTTAGGGGTGCATTCCGGTCCTAGGTGACACCCCAGGCCAGTGGTGGCCATCTCTGCAAGACAGAGGATGATTTCTGCCCAAGGTTCCAAAAAGAACTTGGGTGAAACACAATTCTGAACCACGGGATTTGTTCCCCAGGCTGCTGGGAAGAGGGGAATAGCTAGTGAGCCCGAGGGCTTCCACTTTTCCACCTTGGCTTTTCTATTTTATTTTAATAGCAAAGTGTAAAATCTGGTTAAATGTATTTTTAACAGCTTTACCAGGATTCACACACCCCACGACTCATCCACTTAAAATATGCAGTTCAGTGTTTCTTTGTATATTCTCAGACCTGTGCAGCTGCTGCCGTGACAATCAATTCTGGAACGTTTGTGTCGCCCCATAAAGAAAGGCATTAGCAGTCTCTCCCCACTCCCCTGTAGCCCAGCAACCAGTAATCTACTTCTGTCAGTCCAGCTTTGCCTGCTCGGGCATTCCCCATGGCAGGGACCCTCACTGTGATGGGGCCAGCGGCCAGGACCACGGGGTAGAGGGAGCCAGGCTCCGCCAGCGCCCTTTTGTGCTACTGCGCGAAGACAGCAAGGACACTTGTATGAAGCCGCCAGCCGGGTCTTTTCTAAAGGCTTTGACTGCTGCTTATGCCAGGGCTACCAGTAGCCAGAATCCAGGGTTTTGTTTTTTTCCTAAAAATAGAGGAATAGCTTGCTTTCTCCTAAACTTGTTCTAAATTTACTTTTTTGGGGAGATAAGTGTCTTCCATCTCATCCTGCTCTTCATGTCTACCTCTAAAACTGCTGTCAGGCATGTTTAAGGATGAGGAGCCCATTCTCGAGAACCAGTCTGTCTGGCTCAAAGCTTGGTATGTGATCTCAGGCAAGTTACCTAACCTCTCTGTTTCAGCTATAAAATGTGCATAAACATAGTGCCTAGCTTATAGTATGGCTGGGAGAATTCCGTGATTTGAGTCATCTAAAATGTATAGAAGATTAATATATAATAAGCACCGTGGGGAGCACTCACTATTAATATGATCTGAGAATCTCAATTGTGAATTCCTGTTGGCCACTATTTTTAGTCGAGGTTGGAGGTAAAAGGAGAGACTGACCCCCTTGGCATATGTATACATGCAACCTTGGGGGTTGGTCTCCTGCAGTCACTGAATCAGGCCAGTCAGGGTTAGTGAGTATGTAGGGCTATGGAGTCTTCCAGCAATTCGGCATCATTGTCAATGAGAGATGAGTTTGATTCTGGAAAAACAAGCATCAACTTAGGTGGGGCTTCTCACCACCGTGCCACCCTTCCTGTTCTGGCTGCCGGTTCTGCCCATCCTGGGTGCATCATGACCCTGCCTCCTGACAGCCCCTCCGGGCTGACCCTTTCCTTTCCCCATACCTGGCATTTCTAAATACAGCAGGCTTGGGGACAGATATAAAGCAGCAGTACATGTGAAAGTGCTGAATTAAATATATTTTATCTGCCCAGCACAATTAATAGCTGCCTTCAAGAAAAAATTTCTTGGATTTTCTACAGCACTCAGCACTGGCTAGTTAACACTACTTACACCAAATCGAATATTGCAGGAAATCTGTTTGCCTACAAAAAGTTTTAGAAATTTGTTCTCAGGTATGTAAGCATTTTTCTTGTGGCACATTTTATTAATGTGCAAAACAAAGCCCTCTTTAAATGCCAGTGCCAGAGCCTCCCTGGTGGCACGGTGGGTTAAGCAACACACTATGAAGCAAACCGCAGCCACTACAGCGCGAGTTCAGTCCCTGCCACCGGCCAGGGAGGGGACCCACATGGCGCAGCAGACCTCTCCTGCCTCGCCCGCTGCTCCCCTCAGCAGTGTACTTCCGTTGATCTGCCTGTTCTGCTCCCCGCTCTGTCTGTGATGAATCCTCTCACCCCCCACACCTCTGGCCTGTACCCCAGTGCTTGTATGCATAAATAAATAAATTAAAAAAAAATAAAATAAATGCCAGTGCCAGGGTCACCTTTAGGCTGGTGCCCAATCCACATGTAGTCTAGAGTAACTAAGAGCAAGGCAATGGACACATAGCTGAGGAGCCATAGCAGAAGGAATTATCATCCGTGACCGTTTGAATGGTGCTTACACGTGACTCTGTTATGCTTTGACAAAGAAGATGTTACTTAACTTTAGAAGTCCTCTCTAAAGATGCTGAAAGATATTTGAACTTTGGACTTGCGATGGAGGGAAACCTGTCACTCTAACCTTCGCTGGGGTAGTCAGTTAAGCACCACGTACTGACACTGCTGCTCCTACTTAGCGGGCAGTGTGTGGTCAGACCCCACTCTGAGTTCTCGGAGGGACACTCCTTGTCCCCAGCAAGCTCAGTCTGTAGCAACAGGAGAATCCATGATGCCAGCAGTGGACACTATGAGAGAGTGCGTGTACGGGCTTGGAAGGGAAGAGTGCCGAGGGGCGGTCAAGAGTGGTCAGGAGCGGCTCTGGAGACGAGTTCAGACTGGAGCTGCTGCCGGGCAGTGGTGTTCAGATGTGCTGTGGTGAGCCAGTGGACTTCCCTGCCCAGGAGCAGGCCCAAGCGAGCAGGAGCTTGATGCTGGGGGTGGACGTGCTGTGTACATGACGTGGAAGTCACTTTCTGACTCTTGGATTTGTTCTGATTCTGTGCCTGCGACGGCGGCCTCCAGGCTCACGCTGTGACCCTTTCAGCTTCCCCTGCCCAGCAGGGTCCTGCGGCCACCGCCACAGCCAGCCCTGCGCCATGCAGAGAGCAGGTAGCAGGGCCTTGTGTCTGGTTCCGTGGGCCAGTTAGACTTCCTTCTGAGCTGAATCCAGCCTCTTAAATTGACCTCAACTCACTGGGGGCTTTCCCCCAGCTGCCCCGACTCTTTCCTTTCTCCTTTTTGTAAAGCACCTAATTCCTTGGTTTTGCAGGTCCCCAAAGGAACTGATCAGAACTGGGCTCAGAAGCTTTATGACCGGCACTCCGGCAGCCAGCACTTCCAGAAGCCCCGCATGTCCAACACGGCCTTCATTGTCGTCCACTTTGCAGATAAGGTGGGCCTCGGCGCTCCGTTAACCCCACCCTGGGCTGAGGGCATTCACTGTTCCTTTTGAACTCAAGTGACCTGAAGCCTTAGGCAGGGTCTCCCTTCTTCACACCATCTCTGTGGTTCCCCAAACTGTCATGACATGGCAGAACCCCACAACGGGGCCAGGGGTCATATGCTTAGCAAATACCCTTTGAGGGTCTCTGACCTGGGAATGTAGCAGCACATCAAATAGTCACCAGTCTCCTAGCCTGGAGGTGGGTGAGGAGGAGAGTGCTGCATGGACCTTTCCTTTTGGGGGGCTCCTAGCCCAGTAGCTGGTGTAGACATGGACTTTTTCATGTGGATTTCTAGCCTCGCCCGGTGCTTCTCACTCTACATGCTTGCAAGTCACATGGGATCTGCTAAAGTGCAGATTCTACTCAGGGAGTCTGGGGTCTGGCTGACAAACTGCCTTTACAGGTCCCCAAGGAAGCCTTGTATAAAGAGCCACCTCATGGGAATGCCTTGCTAAGCCAAGATGTCCTTCCACAGAAAGAATGCTTGAGTCCTCTGTACAGATCCTGGTCACATATTGGGGTGCACGTCCATGGGAACACCTGTGGGTTTCTTATCTACCTATAGCTCTTTCCAGGAGGCCCCGTGTGAGTGAGCTGAAGTCACTCAAGCTCATGAAGCTGTGGGGGGAGCTGGTCAGGATGAAGCCCTAACTCCTGGTTCTGCTTCCCGCCCTGGCCCTAGGTGGAGTACCTTTCCGATGGTTTTCTGGAGAAAAATAGAGACACGGTGTATGAAGAGCAGATCAACATCCTGAAGGCCAGCAAGGTAAAGAGCATCAGGAGCTAGGAAACAGCCAGTATGTCCACAGGCAGGGCCTGCCCTAGTGTGGAGGCCGAGGTGTTGGGCAGGGGAAGGGTAGGGATTGTGGGGTGTTTCTTCTGAAAGCGTGTGAAGATGGCATGATGGAGGGAAGAAAGCAGAGCCTGGCAGAGGCACCTGGGACAGATACCAGTGAGTGGGAGGGGGACATGGGGGTTGGCGTGGGAGATGAGGTGACCATCGAGAGGAGGGGTGACAGCGAGTCTGAGGGTGAGAATGTCCCTGACATCCATTAAGTCACTTGTCCTCATCGCCTACCTGCAGATGTCAAAGTTCTTAAACCCCTTGAAATTCTAGCATCAGTGCGTTTAATGTCTGCTGAGTTTGCAGAGCCTCCCTGTTGGCAAAATCTTAAGTGGCTGGGAGGTGGGAGCTAAGAGCATAACCAAAAGCAAGCACTGTGCCCATTCTGTGGGGAGAAGGTGCACAGCGTGGGCTCACCTGAAACACCTGTCTTGTGAGGCCCTGCCCTAAGCACGCCTAGTGTGGTACAGAGGTGAATAGGACAGGTCTTCCCTTGCACGACTTCCAAGAGTGGGCCATGGTGGGCGGATAAACACGCACACAGTAACTGAAGCGAGAGGGGCCTGGCAAGCGGTGACTACAGCCGAGGGAGGACAAGCACCACACCTGGGCCAGAGGCAGGATACAGCGCGTGTGCTCCGGCCCATGCTGGCGCTTTAGAGGAAACAGAGAGGACTTTCCAGGATGTAGGGGGCTTTTTTGCAGAACTTGTGATACTGAACTCACTGCAGGGGCATGAGAAATGGAGAAATCACTCTGTGCTAAGCTTTAGGTGAATGCAATAGAGGAGATGAGGGGATGCGGTAAATAGACTCAGCAGATGGGCATTATGTAGCCCCTAGACAAGGGTTTAGGAAGGATCTGAGTCTGTGCTCATGTGAGTGGACCAGGCAGAACCTGGCCCAGCAATGTCTGTGGATCTCTGGAACATCAGGGAATTAGTCGTCACGGAGACACGTATGCTCTGGGTAAATGTGATACAATTTGGCTTCCAGTCAAGGCTAACGTTTCAGCTTGCCAGTTTCCAGCTCTCTGGTCCTTGTGGTCAGTGACTTTCCATTCTTTACAGGCAGGAGCTCAGGGGGTCTAGAGAAAGGAGGGGGCCACAAGCCCCAGGGAGAGAATAGAAGCCTTGCACCCCTTTTCCCATCAAGTGTTTCTTAGACACACAGAGGCTGTGGCCTCCGCTAGGGTGGAGTGGCCTTCGGAGGCTGAGAAATGTCACCTTGTGCAAGTTTCTCCTTACAGGTGGGAACACAGACGAGGGCTGGGGAGAGAGTCCAAGTGCTTTCTGTCCGAATACAGAGTTGGATTCTGTATTAAAGTCTTCTGAACCTAAAATGGAATCTGTGCTACTCCCCTTCACTGGCAGATCATTTTTTATTAGTAACTGAAATTCCCACCCCTTTTATTTAACCCCTTTGAGTAGTGGTAACACATGCACAGTTAGCTCCTTGGACTCCAGTGAAGAAGATGCACAGTTTAATGAGCAATTCTGGTAACAGTGTGAAAGGTAAAAAGAAATCTCTGTGGAAGGAAGAATAGGGGTAACAGAGCAGTTCCCGTGCCCACCTCCAGATTGACTCTTCGGCTAGGAAGATGCCTAGAACTCAGAGTAGATTGAGATGTCACTATCGAAATACAACAAACCACAGTGGCCGTGGTTTTATCACAGCAAAAGGCACACGGCAGGAACGGCAATGGGAGAAGGTGGATGGGTGAAGGCAGGGAGAACCAGGTGCAAGCTTCCAGGAGCCATCCTGGCAGAGCAGTGAGTCCTGACAGTACCTGGGGAGCGCCCTGCAGGGCAGCCTGCCTGGGCCAAGGCAGTGAGGCTTTGCACCAAGAATCCGTTTGCAGGTTCCCTCTACGTCACCTGCCTGTATGTCACCTGTTCCAAACCCTCCTGAAGTCCAAGGTCCCAGACACCAGCCAAGGGTCGGGCTTGTCAGCAGGCCTTTGTGGAGACAGCAGTACTGGCCGCTGTGTGTCTTTTCTCTGCAGGGTATCATCTTATGTAGGGAGCATTGGGTTTTTATCAGAAACGAAATAGAAGCTCTTGAAAATTCAAATCGTATAGCGATAGATAAGTTTATTGTCCCACTCCTTGGGTCACCTTTTCATCCTTTCTGCACAGACATAAGCACGTTGGCATATTTTAAGATTGAATTTTTTAAATGATCCTGTTTACTTTTTCACTTATTTTCCATGTGAGTCTGTATATTTCTGGGTCTTTTTTAGACAGCTGCCACTATTTTGCTAATTTAAATAATGCTGTAATGAATGCACTTTGCATATGTCTTTGCTAACTCATACAATTGTATCTGTCAAGTATATGTTTAGGAGTGGAACTGATGCTTCAAAGAAGGTACACATCAAAAGTTTATCATACTGCTCAAATGGAATAGAAAGCTAGGTCTCTATAATCTTCTCTTAAAAGAACTCCCTTCTATTCCCTACCCGCCAATTCTGCTGCAATGCTAACATTCCCCTTCACTAATACTTCTTTACAGTCAGCAACCTTGTTACCCAGCTCATCCCTCCACCCCCCCCACCCCCAGCCAAGGCTGCGGGCTGCTGTGAGGGAAACCACGAGCCACTTACACAGTCCCAGAGGGTCTTCCAGCCTCGCCAGACCCCAGGGGAAGCACCTAAACACGTTCCCCCTTGCACTCATTCCAGCGCAGTTAGACATCCCAGAAGGTAGGCTGGAGCCGGCAGCCACACCTCAGACGGTGACTCCAGGGGCAGCACAGCCTCTCCTGTTTACTCAGCTGCTTTTCTTTAGAATCTCATGTTTTCATAGCAGTTCCTGCAAACCGTAAGCTTCTAACTCCATGTTAGAGAGAAAGAAGACCTGGAAAAATACAAGGCACTCTGGCATGGAGTTAATGCCAAATTCTCTTACTGGTTTTCCTCTCATTAGGCATAGTAAGTCTCGCATCCCATTTGTACATTCATTGTGAGCAAAGGATACTTCTGCTTCATGGGAGGGCTACTTGCTCTTCTCTCCTGTGTGGCCCCCTGAGACGAGCTGAGCAATTCATTACGAAGAACTAAGCAGCATGGGGATGGAAGACACCCGCATGTACCCTCCCAGCCAAAGGGACGTTTGACGCTCTCCCAGCAAAATAAAACGATGCTAATGAGAATGTAATTAGTAAAGCCAGTTACACTGCTGAGGAGGTTATAATGTAGCTAATTGCTTTCCCAGCTCTCAGGGAGATATAAATAGGGACTTAAGTCAAGAAATGACTCTGTGAAACATAACCTCAAGTTACTCACAGACTGGATTTAAGATACTAGAAGATGGAGCTTTTCCCCTCCAGTTTTTGTTGATTATAAAAGGCGATATTTTGTCAACCTCAAAAAAAATAATCTCAAGGATGCTTCCTCTGTAGTTTGCCTGTGTCAGGGCAGTGCTGAGTGTGGGTCAGAGGGAAAAGCAGTGGGTTGAGAGCTGGCTGGGTGAAGTGCCAGGCAGCTGGGGCGTGGGGGCAGTACAGATGCCAGCTCTCTCCTCTGTCCTTGCAGTAGGGACCCTGCAGCCAAGATGGTCTGGAGGTCATAGAGGCCATATTTCCCCAGGCCAGCTACACTGGGCCGTGACAGTGCCCGGGGTCCCCAGGTCACAGTGGACTAGCTCAGACAAGGCCACTGCTCGTTCTCGTCTCCCTTCTGCTCCTGCAGACTGGACGTCACCCGTCAGAGCTCATCACGGAGTGAGAGTGTGTGTGTGTGTGTGTGTGTGCGCTCGCCACTCTCCACACTGGTATGTCCCTTACAGGCTACACTCATGTTCCATTTTGAGCAAACACATTTCCAGTTTAGAAAACAGATATTTGTCATGATTTTTTTAAAAAGGTATATTTATTATGCATACAAGAACTGGGGTACAGGCCAGACGTGTGGGGGGTGAGAGGACTCACCAGAGTCAGAGTAGGGAGCAGAATGGGCAGATCGACAGAAATACACTGCTGAGGGGAGCAGCGGGGAGGCAGGAGAGGTCTGCTGCGCCACGTGGGTCACTCCCTGGCCGGGGATCAAAGTTGTGCTGCAGTGGCTGCGGATGCTTCACAGTGTGGTGCTTAACCCCTTGTGCCATGAGGGATGTCTGATTTGTCATGATTTTTAACTTTTTTATATAACAGCTTTACTGAGATATGTTCAACATACTGTAAACACTTGCCCTTAAATGTATTTGGAGTAGTTCTTGTTAAAAATCCATTGGCATTGGTGTTAAAACTTCTAATATTTAGAATAAACAGGTCACGATAAGTAAGAGAGAGCCTTTTAGCCAAGAAAACAATGTCATCATTCCCCTTCCAATACAGAAAAACCTATCTTTTTCTTCTGAAGAAAAATGAAGTGTGACACCTCCGAGCTAAAGCCCATTTATAACCGTTTAAGTCAAAAATAATTCTTATTGAAAAACTGAATATTTTTTTCTCTAAAGGGTAGTTTTGACCATGTAAAGGAATTGATTGGAGGAAAAAAGTGCTTTTTTTTCTTTTTTAAAAAATATTTTGCAGCCAGAGTTTTCATAGTTTCTAAGCAAGAGGTCCAATCAAAGGATTTTATAGCATGCTTTATTTTAGTTTCACATGTCTGCTTTAAAGGAAATAAATGTCATGTTCTTCAAAATAGAAGTGAATAAGAGGGATTTCCAAGGTAACCGTTATGTATATACCTGTAATAGAACATTTTTCTTTCACTGTCAATTGGTCTTTAGAAAAAGTTTTCAATATGTCTTTTAATCCCTTTTCAAATAAATTTGCCTCAGGCTTTTAAAATCTATATATAGACTTGAATAGCAGAGAATACCAAAGCCAGCACCTTTGGCCATTTTCAAATCAGTGAGAAGCAGTATTAGAGAAGTGCTGGGTTTGTTTGAAGGTATTATCTGAGTGTTTTCAAGATTGAACAGAGCTAAATTTTAGCAAGACCTGGGTGGATGTTTCCTGGGGCTGTCCTAAAATGAATTATAGTAGATAGTAGTTCCATTACTGGTCGGTAGGTTTATAGACAGACTCAAACCACTTGAAAAGCATAACTGGGATCCGTGAATTAAAGAAAAATCAACTTTCTCACAAAAAAAAAATGCACTCTCTTGTACGGATCCATTGTTAAGCAAGGGCTTGGAGGCCTTATGATGTTGGTTTTGGTTGTGACCTTGAGTTTGTGTATAGTCAGGACGCTACTGGGTAGCAGAGGTGCCTGTGTGGACCAGCCCTTTATCTTGCGGGTGATGGGGATGTAGTGGCGCATACTTCCTGCCTGGTCTGTACCCTTGCCTCTGGCCCACGGTTGTCGAGGTCACACTAAATGGGACCTTGGTCTTGCAGCCCTAGTAGTCAAACCAGAGGTCTCTGTATGTTCACTGAGTTCATTTTTTAAATGGGCATGAAACGTGAAGCCTATAGCTCCTTCTCAATGCCCATGTCCAAAACCTCATCTCCTGCTCCGTCTTATGGTTCCCACTAGTCTCAGTAGCAGGCACCTGCTATTAAACAGAGCTTTGAAACTGAAACACAGTCTCCAGGCTAAACCTCAGTCACGTGTGTGCCCACACTGCACAGTGCCAGTTGACTTGAAAGGATTTATAACTTAGGAAAGTAACTTGAAGTGTTCATTCTCGTAAGTTATAAATCCATTGCTTAATGTCAAATAAATAAAAAACACAGTTTCTATGATGAAAGACTGGAAAGAGGCTTAGCTCTTATATAGTGCTTGCATTATAGAATCTGATTCTGAAGTTTTTTGTGTGATTTTGATATATGCTTCTGACCATAGAACCTGATTTTTTTTTAACAGACAAAGCCATTGTAATTGATTTCTGTAAATTACACCCCATATCCAGTGTAATTGTGCAGCTGGTATAATCTATCCATGACTTGAACATCTGAGAAATTCATTTCAAAAAGCATGTGAATTCAAATACCCATTTGTTTTCACTGAAGATGATAGACTAAGTCAGGGGGGTCTTTAAATGAGGGGCTGCCTTTGGCTTCCTGATGTTTCTTTATGGAAATTGCTCAGCGTGTCTGAATGAGCACCTGACCCTTTCTCACCTGGGCCCAGAAGCCTGGCCCTGGTCCACACAGACTCCTCTGCCTGGGCTGTCTCCCACCACCCCTCCAGGCCCTTCTTATCCTGCTACCCCTGCGTTCCCCATTCTCAGTTAATATGTGTCATGGTTGAAGACTGGGCCTTTAAAGAAAGGGTATAGATTAGCTTTGTACTTAGAGAAAACTGCATGGTGGACAGGAGACATTGGGTGAGGTAGGTGCTAGCGTGGAGGTCATTAGGGAGAGCTTAGGTAGGTGAATGAGGGCAGCAATGAGTGCTGGTTAGTTAAGAAAGGATTGCAGAAGCGTCTCCACAGGCAAAATGGGTAATTGATCAGGTGATGCAAGATCTCTAATGTAAATTTGGAGAGGCAGCAGGCTCCAGTGGCGCATCAGAGGGAAGAAGATGCTGAGCGGATAGTCAAACTGTCATCGTGGTGGCAGAAGATCAAGGTGGAGAGCCAGGCTGGAGGGTGACAGATGAAGCCGCCAGCAAGGGAGGAGGTCACCCAGGGAATGAGTGTGGAGACGGAGGATAAACGGGGATGCAGTTCTGGGAAAGAGCAGCACGGAGGAGAAGCATACAGGGGGTGGGCCAGAGAGAAGTACCTGGCGGAGCCGTGAGGAAAGGAGGGAGAGTGGGAGGGAAGTGGAACTGCTGCATCTCAGGGAAAGAGTCTGAGAGCAGGAGGCAGGGGTGGGTGGCCTGGAGACCCTCAAGGACATCAATTGGGGTGAAGAGTGAAACAAAACTGTCACTTCA
Source organism: Galemys pyrenaicus (assembly GCA_019455555.1). NCBI lineage: Eukaryota > Metazoa > Chordata > Mammalia > Eulipotyphla > Talpidae > Galemys > Galemys pyrenaicus. Next base: position 1,544,370 of record JAGFMF010012290.1, on the reverse strand, counting down.
ACCACTGAACTTGCCAGGTAGGGTCCCCAGGTGTGGCTCTCGAGATCAGTTTCAGCAAGGTGGGGTAGCGGTTGGGTGCAGGTGATCTGAGATGGGAGGCATGGAGGGCGAGGTCTGGGAGGCTCACTCGAGGTGGCTCGTGGCAAAATGCAAACGAGGTTAGATGCTGAACAGAGTTTTCCCAGTGTGAAAGACTTTTGTGCATAGTTACGTTTTCAGGGGGAGGTGTCAGTGAACAGAGAGATTGAAGATAAGAGGAAATACAGGTGTCCAGGTCAGGGCATGATTTAAAGGAGCCATCTCGTGCAGTTCTCTCGCTTTCACACATGAGAAAGTTAAGTCTAGTAAGGTGAAGGATTTGCCATGGATCACCCAGCTAATTAAGTTGCAGAGTCAGATCTAAAGTTTGGGCTCAGCGTCTTTTCTGCTCTGCCACATCACCTTCCAGAGGCCCACTAGGTTATAAATCTGGCTTCTTAACTCCTAGACTCAAGCGGATGGGCTTGAGTCTGTTATCTGAGAGGGAGAGAGTGGAATCAGACTGTGGGGCTTTGGAGGTAGACAGCAGTGTTCAGACATGGTGGTAGGAGATAGAAAGACCCCTGCTTTAGTGGGAGCTGCAGGAACAAAGGGCAGGGTGGCTGACAAGGAATAGCCCAGAGCCCAAGACTCTTGCACTTGGGCCTCCTATCTGCTGGGTTGAAAGGGGCTCACTGATTGGGGCCTGTGTGCCCCTTGGGTCCCCTCCCCACAGGCAGGTGCATGGAAGAGGTCTCACAGCACTTGATTCTAGCCCCTGTGCCACCATCACCTCATGTGACCCAACCTCTACCCCGGGACCGGAAGTGTCAGCACACACAGGTCATCTCGTGGGGTCTCGCGACAACTCCATGTGACAGGAAGATTCTTATCTCCACTTTACTGATGAGGAAATGAAGACTCTGGGAGGTTAAGGAACTACACGAGCTGGTAATAGTAAGGGTGGAACATTTTACGATAGTCTATTAAACCATAACTTCCTTCCCCCACTCCACACGAAGTGACACTTTGCCCATCGATGTAGGTGAAGGTTAATAAATAGGGTTGATTAGGAAATTTACTTTTTTACCTTCTTTTCTTTAAAACTAAGATATAAAACTCATACCAAAATGTCACCCCCCCTTAAAGTAAACAATTCAGAGTTTCTAGTCTGTTCACCAAGTTGTGTGCCCATCACCACTTTGAGTTCTAGAATACCTTCATCACTCCAGAACGAGACTGTCCCCTCTGCCAGTCTGGGCACTACTGAAGTCCTTAGCGTTCCTGGACAAGCCCTGGAAAGTCACACACGGTGGACTCTCATGTGGCTTCTCTCACTTGCATGGTTTTATCTGTGTGGTGCATGTTGAGGACCTCCTTCCTTTACTTTTTTTTTTTTAAGTTATTTTTACTTATTTATGCTTACAAGAGCTGGGGTACAGGCCAGAGGTGTGGGGATGAGAGGGTTCACCAGAGACAGAGTGGGTAGCAGAACAGGCAGATCGACTGAAATACACTGTAGAGGGGAGCAGCAGGCAAGATAGGAGAGGTCTGCTGTGCCATGTGGGTCAACTTTTTGGACGGGGATTGAACTCATGCTGCAGGATTGCAGGTAGCTTCCCAGTGATGCGCCTTGATCCCTTGGGCCACCAGAGAACATTCCACGGCATGGATACACCATGTTGTGTTTGTCCATCAGTTGGACGTGTGGGTTGTTTCCACTCTGGCTGTTGCCTCTGATGCTGCTCCAGAGGTGGAGGCACATTCTCTAGGTGGGCCTGTTTGAATTCGCAGGTGAATCGGGAAGCTGCCAACATAAAGTACAGGGATCTTGATTCTCCCCTGTGTTTGTTTCTAGTTCCCGCTGGTGGCTGACCTGTTTCACGACGACAAGGACTCTGTGCCGGCCACCGCCACGGCTGGGAAGGGCTCGTCTTCAAAGATCAACATTCGCTCTGCCAGGCCCCCCCTGAAAGCCTCCAACAAGGAACACAAGAAAACTGTGGGCCACCAGGTCAGCCCCAGGCCCGTGGTGGAAAGCAGGGGTCCTGGCATGGACATTGGCACGGGGGGCAGGGCTGTGCTGGCCACAGGTGGAGGATGGCTGCGGGATCAGAGGGTGCCAGGGTCGCCTCCGCAGCAGAGCTCTGCCTCCTGTTGAGAAGGGAACTCCAGAACCTTCTCTAGGGGCAACTGATGAGAGAGAGGATGGCGCTAGCCCCTAACAGTGCATTTAGTCCCTGTGACAGATCACGTGACAGGACCACCCTGAGGATGGCCATGAGGGTCTAGGCATCTAGGCTAGCGAGGCAGGTTGACTGTGCCTGGGAACCAGAGAACTAGGAACAGCTTTTGCAGTGGTCAGCTCTTCATGGATTTCACATCCTATGTCGCGTAAGAGAAGAGGGCCTGCCAAGCCCAGGCAAGCACTGACCTTTTTGTTGGTATGGATTCACTGCTGCCGAACGGGCCGTGCACGTGCACCAAATGCCAAGGCTCCAGGGGCTCGGCTCTGGGAATTCCAGCCTTCTGGCCCAGGAATCGCCCCTCACGTTTCCTAGTGCCCATGCCTCTAGCTCATGGGGTCCACAACCCTGCATGAAGCCTGGAGTGGGTTGTCTCCCCACTGGCTTGCAGATATGGAGGGGACTTGATTTTGGTCACATAGCGGGTTGAGATTGTCAGAGCCAGAATATAAACCCAGGTCTCTAGATTTCTTTGCATCTTCTGGACTAACAATAATCAAAACAATATCAGCATGTACCGCCACTGGTCTTTGGGCTTTTATTATACAACCAGAAAATGTTAAAGATAAATAACTAGGCCTTGCCTCTTGTCCCCCAGTTCCGCACCTCCCTGCACCTGCTCATGGAGACCCTGAACGCCACGACCCCGCACTACGTCCGCTGCATCAAGCCTAATGACGAGAAGCTCCCCTTCCAGTAAGTGCCCGTGCAGGCCCCAGCCTGGCTCCTCTTATCTGTCAGGAGTTGACCAGTGAAGGCCAAGCTCTTGGTGCTTCCTTGGCAATTTAAGTGGAACAGGGGAAGGCCTAGCTCCACAGAGTGGACACCTGGCATAGTCAGTCTGTACCTGGCAAATGGTTTATATGCTGAAGACAGGCCTGCAGACATTTACCAAGCAGCCCTGTCTGCTGTCTGGGGGCCGTCGAGGAGGAGAATCTGTTCCCCTGCCCCTGCCCCCTCTGGCGGTGCAGAGGAATGTGCCCTGGAGTGGAGAACCAAGTAACAGTGCATTAAATGCAGGCGTGGGTGCTTCTCACAGTGGACATTCTCTTCAGAGACAGGATTGCAGATGATCGAGGAAGTCTTATGTTGAGGAAGACAGGTGACACGTTGAGTAATAGGATACAGGCCTGGCCCTGCTCATGTCCCTCTACTGCTGAGCTTCCAGAGCAATCACACAGAGTCCCTCTATGTCCCCTGACGCTCCTGCAAAGTTTGCCTCTACTCCTGCTTTGAAAGTTTTCTTACCTATCCCCACATGGTTGACCCACCCAAATCTGTGTAACAGCTATTATCAGTGTTTTGTCCATCTTTGGTTTGTGCCAAATTCCAGCCCAGTATTTCTTCGTGCTCACTGCAGCTTCAGTAGCCACCTCGCCCTCAGCGTCTGAAAACAGACTCATCTTAGCTCCTCCATCCAGAGAAATGCCTCCTTTTTTCTCTGCATACTAAATAGTGTGACCCTCTTCTGACATCTCATCCTCCCTCCAAAGGTGGTCTTCCAAATGACAGCCCTGAGCGTTGCTCTGGACTAGTGCTGGCCAGCAGAACTTCCGGTGATAACGGGGATGCGTGCAGTCTGCGTCGTCCAGCGTGGTAGCCGTGACACACGCGCAGCTGTGGAGCACTTGGGAATGTGACTAGTGCGACTGAGAAACTTGTTAAATTTAATTTTCTGAAATCACATTCAGATCCCTGTTGCTGGCTAGTGGTTGCCATATCGAAAACGTTAACTCTTGACCCTTCCTTCTCCCTTCTTCCCCAGTGCCCTGTCGATGCCCTGTCAAGTCCCATAGAGTCTACTTGAAAATTTTCCACGTTGGTCCTCCTTTATCCTTCTACCTTTGTCCTGTCTTAAGCTTGCTTTATCATTGCCTTGAATATCGTTCTCAGCTTTTAGAACACTTTCTTACTACCTCTATAGCCTCTTCTATTCCCTGAGCTCCCACCTGCACCATTTATTTTTTAATTCTTTAGAACACTTTCCTCCCATCTCTCTGATTTCCTTTCTGGTCCTGGCATAATTTCTTCCTGTGAAATAATTTATTTTGGCAACCCTGACTCTTGGAAATGCATGACTGAACTGCCCTGTGCAGTTCCTATCAGCTAATAAGGCTCATCTCCATTCAGCTGTGACCTGTGCTTCCAAGGTCAGGAGGACAGTATTCTTTGAAGTTTGCTGATTGTTCACTCTTTTCCCTTCCTTCGAATTGCTGAGCTGTGCATAGGAATTCCCTCTGTGTGACACCTCGGGTAGCATTTGTGTACCAGCTGCCTCCAGCTGGTGAAAGAACAGCATGTGTGAAAGACTTATATTATGTGTGAAGGGCAAAAGCAGCTCGCCAGGTCCAAGACGGAAGAGCTGAGGTTGGGTCCCAGCTCTGTCCCGGCCATGAGACCTGGGGCAGCTGCTGCATCATGTCCAGGTGCCTGCGTGTTCTGTCTCCTCTGGCTGGGCCTCCCGCCCAAATGAAAGAAGATCCTGGGGGACTTTGAGAGGGACTTTCTAATCCCAATAGCCCATTTTCTAAGACCTTCCTTTGCCTTTAGGACTGAAATATTCCTTCCAGAAAGAAAGTGGGGGCAAGTATAGACCTTAGAAAATCTGGCTTCTAGACCAGGCTCTGCTACTGATTGCTGGACTGATTATAAGCATGTCCTTCACCCTCTGTCTCATTTCTTCATCCATCAGTTGTGGTTAAAAATAATTACCCTAATGAAAGAACTTCAGGGGGTAATTGTTGAGGATTACTTGTGGGAAGTATAAAAATTTACATGAGTAAATTATATAGCTACTGACATTATTCTAGAAGGGAGGGCCGTATCCCTCCTCCATCCCCTACAACCTGCTTTCTTCACCCCAGCAGTGTTGACAATGGGGGCTTGTGGGGTTGCCCTGAGTGCTGTAGGGAGCTTAGCAGCACCCCTGCCATGACCCGCTAGCTGGTCGTCACGTCCCTGTACTACTGTGACAAAAGTATTTTAAGACATTTCTAAATGTTCCTTGGAGGACAGACTCATCCCCAGTGGAGAGCCACTGAACTCCACTGAATGCTTGATGGCATCGCTTGTGTATAAGTCTTCCCTCGCTTCTTCCTTTATTCAGCTCCCTAGCCAGAAAGGGAGCACTTGTTCCTCACCTCTTCTCAGAGAGGGGCCATATCTCGAAGTTGTAAGAAGCGGTTAATTCTCCTTCAGTTCACCTTCTCCTTCGTGACTGCTCCGATGACGGCACAGCCCTGGCTTCTTCCCCTGGCCCCTGTCCTCCTCTTGGCTCATTGATCTCTGTACCACCTCTGTCCACTTCTCTCATCTGCAAGTGCGGACACTCTCAGAAAGTGCAGGATTCATCTCCCTTCTTATTCTACAGCAAGATTCTGCCTCACATCCGTGCTTTGAATAAATCCTGTTCTGTTTTAGACCTAGCATGGCAGGACATGTGAGTTGTTGACAACACGGCTTGTTTCTCTGCAGATGAGAAGATGAAGTTCTTTATGATTCGCAACGAAGCAGCTGTCATGACGAGCTAATCGTGCACGTGCCCTTAGGATGCTCCAGGCTCTGTCCTACTTATTTCTGTAGCCCTTATGTTTCATCCTCTTACACTACCAAATGGATCATAGTATTATCCCCAATTTATGGATGAGGAGAGAGACCCAAGGAGGTCATGTTATTTGCCCACATCACACACACAGCTGGTAAATGGTCTTGTCACGATCCAAGCTCAGGTTACTCTGGCCTGAAACTCTCCTGTTAGTCCTTGAGCCAGCTATTGCTTGTGGCACCAAGTGCAATTGTAGTGCAAATGGGCCACTGATTTGAGATAGATGATCATGTGGATGGAAGTAATAAGGGAAGGCTCTGGAGAGGAGGCAGGAATGAGTCTTGTAAGGAGGGCAGAGAAAAGAGAGTGGTACTCTGGTCAGAACAGGAGAGTGCACAAGAGCTTCAAGCACAGAGCTAAAGATGGTGACACAGCTCTGGTGCCTGCTGATCGGTGCCTTTATGCCATGCTTGTCCCGACCTTGAGCTCAAGGGTGTGTGAAGGCGTACTCAGTGCAGGAAGGGATTGTTGTCCTGCTCCATTTCTGATTTGCTCTCGCTGCTTGTTTCGGTGTTTTCACAGCTTTGACCCAAAGAGAGCAGTGCAGCAACTCCGAGCATGCGGGGTGTTGGAGACGATTCGAATCAGTGCAGCCGGCTACCCATCCAGGTAAGGCGCCTCCTGCCGTCCCCACCACTGGCCACCGATCACGTGCTATTCACCAGAAACAGAGAAGTGTGGGCATCGGCGGTGACACCCTTTCAGGCAGCTTTTCAAATTTCAGACGAGCCTTGTTCTACTTGATGAGCCAGCTCAAGTGTCAGAGGGATTTCCCCTTTATTCAGCTTTCTTTCCCATTTCCCTCTATTGTGGTAAAGTACACTGTCATACTTACCCTCTCAGGTATTCCATTCAGTTAAGTACATGCTTCTCACTGTGCAGCCACTACCACCACCCGTCTCCCCAGCTCTCTTCATCTTACAAAAACGAAGCTGTGCCTGTAAGTATTAGCTCTCCACTCATCCTCCCTCCAGCCCCTGGCAGCCACCATCCTGACTTGGGCAACTCTGAGCACCCCGTTAAATGGAGTCCTGCAGTGCTTGTCCTCTGTGGCAGGCCTGGCACCGCATCCTGAGCTTCCTCCACGTGGTGCTCGAGCCAGGATTTCCTTCCTTTTCAGGGCTGCATAATAGCCCATGTACATGTAGCTCTCCTTCTGTTTGTTCATTACCTTTTCATGTAAAGGAAAATCAAATCTACAAAGGAAAACAGAATGCCTTTGAGTTAACAAACAACGGTTGTGATCTGACATGCATTGTAGGCAGCCACCAGCCTCCCCAGCATCCATAGGAGCTATGCCAAGGCTGTGGGGCACCCTGTGGACACTGAACTGCACTGCAGGTAAGGGCAGGCAGTGATGTCCAGCGCTCCTGGGGTCCTACAGACTGTCACGTGGGCGAGACATCGCCATGGTTTGGAGCTGGGAACTGTACTGTGGCAGCCTGGAGTCAGTGGTGTTTCCACAGGGACCCTCCGCCCTTAGAAGCTGTGTGTGTCTGCAGGTAGGTCCAGGACAGCACACCCCCACCTCCACCTGGTGTCTCCCCTCCACAGTTGATGGGCCATTTCCAATGCAGCAGTTACTTCCCAGAAACCGCTTCGCCAGCAACAAGTTCCCAAATGTTGGGTGTGGGAAGGAAGTTGCTGATGGGATTAGGGATTTGCGTTTAGCCTGGAAAGTACTAGATCTGTCACTAATCTGCAACACGCAGGCAGCTTTTCAAAACCCAGCAGGTTGAGGCAATTTTCAAAATGATCAGCCCAAGCCAGGCTGAAGACTATTATTATTTTCTTTCAACCACGTTTCCCCTGCTTAGAAAACAAGACAGGGAGCTTCCTGGGGCTCCAGCTCCACTTTCTGATGCTAGGGACTAAAAACGTGTTGGTGGTAACTCCATTAGTGAAGGGGGCACTGCCCGCCTGCTCCTTGTCTGCTACAGCACCCGGCAGCTGCCTTGCCCTGCAGGGACAGGGCTCGGGCTCTGGCACCGTCCTTCTGCTTTGAGTTCAAGTCCTGCAGTCTCCCCACCTGGATCACCTTTCAGTGGCAGCTCCCAGCACAGGGTTCAGACCAGACGTGGGTCATTGAACCTGAGCACTGGACAGGGACCTGGGGGGCCGCTGTGTCCCCCAGGCAGCCAGGCTCCAGTCCTGCTCCTGGCGCTTCCATCTGCAGGAGGACCTCCATCGTGAGTCCAGGGTGTCTCAAAACTGCATTATCGCCACCATTCAGGGATCTGGAAGTCAACTGAGTGGGTTGTGACCTGCATTTTGGCATGGGAAATAAACGGTGGCATTTGGGGTCACAGGGCAATGTGGCGTGGCCGTCCGTCCATCAGTTTTCTCTCGTGGTCACCAGCTGGTGTGTGGTTAAGATTAGTTCTACCCTTCCTCTGCCCTGCAAGGTGGCTTTGCCAAGCATCTTAATACCCACATAGTGAAGTGTTACCATCTAAACAGGACTTTATCAGAGAAGTAAGGGATAGACAAAAGTAGCAGGGAAACTGCTACCTGTTCTCTCCAACTTGTAAACACAAGTCCACACTGTAGAACTTTGGCCCGGTGGTTTAACCCAGGGCTTTGCAGTCAGGCTTGTCAAGTGTCATCCCCTACACTCCTTGGCTGGGTGACTCCAAGCAAGTAATCAGCCTCTCTGAGCCTGGATTCCCTTGTAAGTAGAATGATCAGACTTACTTCCTATGCTGTTGTGCTAGATGAGAAAATCCACCCTCAGCACCCTGCCAGGCACTTAAGCATGTGAAAAATATTCTTTGCTCCTTTGTCAAAAATTCGTTGTTCATATATGTGTGGCTTTATTTTTGGGTTTTCTGTTCAACTCCATTGGTGTGTGTCTGTTTTTGTTCCAGTACACTCCTGTTTTAATTATTATGGCTTTGTAGTACAGTTTGAAGTCTGGGCGTGTGATGCCTCCATTTCCCTACTTTTTAGTCAGAAGAGCTTTGGCTAGGTCTTTTTGTGGCTCCACATGAACTTCATCAATATTTGTTCTATTTCTTTGAAGAATGTCACGAAATTTTTATTGGAATACCAATATCTGTAGACAAGCACGTAAAAAGTATTAATTACTCATCCAGATGTGTTCCAGAAGCCACATCCCTGTGGGCATCACTAACTAGGTAGAGCATATCCACACCACACCAGGAATTTCTAGAGTTTTTTTGGTGGAGTCCTGATATGTCTGGTTACGTGAACTTCCCAGAACTCTCCAAACAAATGAAAAGGTCAGTGTAAAAATTATCTGAAGTCTGGCCAAACCGTCTCTTGTGAATTGTTGAAGGCCCCTGGGCAACCAGAGCCAGCCTGTGGTCCTCCCAGCCACACCTGTGTGGTGCTGTGGGCCCGCGGCTGCTCATCTTTGTTCCTAGCAGCTGATGCTGATCGCGTCAAGTGAGAGATGTGACGTCAGGGCTCTATAGGGCAGAGGAGACTGGAGAAGACACAAGGGAGGCACATGAGAATGGGACACTTTCAGGCAGGGGGAGGCTTGGGGCCCTGAGTCAGTGTCTAAGGAACCTCCTGTTTCACCAGGATCTTTCTAGCAGGTTGGTTTACCAGTTGGGCAGGTGACTTGCAGAGGGAGTGAATCTCTTTTGTGGATGGTCTCAAGGGAGGGTTGACGTCTGTGGGTCCCACATGGTCAGCTGAAGGCCAGGCGTCATGTGGAGCGGGTCCCTGCACAGCCCCATGATCTGAGTCACAGATGGAGCGTGTTCTCGTCCTTGCCATGAAATAGGGGTGACTGTGAGTCACCCATACTCCTGGATTTGCTGTCTCACTACCATGTCTGCTTGAGGAAGAGGGGAGAGTTTTACTTCTGTGGTCTCAGGTTTGCCAGAATGAGGAGGTTTTCTTGCCCTCGTGGTCTTCTGTCAGTCTGTCCTCTGTGTCACATTCAGTAGCAAGCATTGGTATTGAATGTCAAGCAGCTGTGCCAGTTGCTGTGAGGGAATTGATGGAGGTCCTGGCCTCTGCCCACCAGGAGTCCACAGCCTGGAAGAACTGATACAGCGTAGAACCAAAGCAGCATAGAATAGGTACAGATGTGCCAGGAACCAGCTCCTTGAAGGAAGTGAGGTCTGAGCTGGGCCATGAACGGTGTGGAGAATTCTAATCAGTGGGGAGGCTGTGGAGGAGCCCCAGCCAGGAAGTCACCTGTGGCCCATGGATAGAGGGTTGGTAGTTTGCTTTCCCTGCCAATGCGTCTCCATCCGACCATTCAGCCTTCTGGTTGTGGCATGCCAGGAGGCCAGGTGAGCTGCTCACCTTGCCCAGACACCCCCTGCCTTGGCAGCCAGGAGCACACACCCTCTGCGCACTTGGGAGACTTATGGAAACACTCTCCACTTCTGATCCCCCCTGGCTGCAGCGGTCTGTCCAGCAGGCCTGGACACCCCCAACTTTCTAGCCTCCTACAGGGAAGCTGATGGGGTGTGGGGGCAGAGTTCCCTGCTGTCCTAATTGTGCAGATTTCTTTCTAGCAGGTAATTACAGCGACATCTGTCCCTTTTGTTTTCATAACCACAGGTATTGTGGAAAGTGTAGGGAAGGAGGGAAAGGCTGTATTTCTGATGTCACAGAAAATGTTACTCGATGCTGTGATTTGAATGTTTGGGCTCAGCTCCAGAGCTCTGCCTTCCATGCCCTCCACACATTTGCTGTCTGAGCTGCTGTTGTGAGAGCGTCAACCAAAGGATTCCCTCCCCAAGCAGCCATGTGGCATGGTGACCCTGGGAAAGAGGTACCGTAGTTGCGTGGCCCTTTTTTGTTAGTGCTGGCATAGAGTCCAGCTGTCCATGTCGTTAGCTGAGGTCCTCGCCCCCTTGCGCCTTCCCTCCTGCAAGCTGCTCACATTGGCGACACAGGAAGGTGAGTAGCGAGGGGGCGGGCGGGGGCCAAGCCCCCCACACTGCCATCTTCCCACCCTTGCATTGCCTCCTGTAGCCTTCTGCGGCTGCCATGGGGGCACTTGGAGCAGCCTCCCTGCCCCCTCCAGGGGCTGGCGTCTCCCGCCGTGTCTGGGGAGGAAGTCGGGAGGCCTGCGTGTGGTTGGTTGGGTCCAGCGGGTGTTAGCAAAGGACGTGCACGTGGCGTGTGCTGCCTTGGTGTGTCTTCTGAGTGCTCATCTCGTTGGTCTGACTGGGAGTGACCAAAGGACCAGGGGGCACAGTAGCTTGGGGGCATCTCAGGAAGAACTCAGCTTTTTGGTGGCTGAGACATGACACTATTAATAAAGCAGTTTCGCCTGCACTGGCTTGTCAAGTAACATCCCCTCCCCTGGAGAACTGCTTCCAAAGGAAACATTGGTGGGTTCATTGATTAAAGGAATTGCAATTCATATAATTTTCCTACATGTCTCCTGCTTAAGTGGCCGAAGGACAAATACCACCTTACAGAGAGGAAAATGACTAAGGGAAAGGAGGTGCATTCCAGGACTGCTATGACTTGTGCTAAAAGCTCCAGAAGGCTCTTCTCCCAGAGCTGTGCAGGGGGCAGCTGTCTGCTGGGGCTCCCAGGCAGAGTCCCGCACTCGGGCACTGGGCGCAGAACCCTGAGCTCTTCCGAGAAGAACATTTGTGCCTCCCAAGCCCGCCAATTCAGAGAGGAGACAAACGTGGGGTGCAGGCCCTGATGGCCCCTCACCCATCCCAGGCCTCAGTGCACCTATCTTTATCCTCCCTGAGACCGAAGGCCTCTGTGAGCCTGATTTAAGTGAAATTTCAGTGAAAATGTGTCATTCAATTTGAGATATGCTGCACTGGCTGAGAGACACGAGCACCCCCTGTACATGAAGCACGGGATGAACGCTGCCCGGGGAGACTCGGCCACCCGCCACCGCCCCCAGCGCCCCGCACGTGTCTTGCGCTGTTCTGTCATCTTTCTCCCTCCTCGGGGTTACAAAGCAGCTTTGTGTCCTGGGGAAATTGGACAGCAGGTACCACCAAACGAACCCCCAAAAAGTGTGCAGAACTATTTGAGTATGCAGCATTTTATTTTTTCAAAGGAAGTGACTCTTCGTAAAGCTTCAGTTCTTCACTTCCTCTACCTCCTTCACTTCAGAATAACAGGGTGGCACTTTCTGAAAAGATTTATACTCTTGCCCCAGTGTCCATCTCCACCCCCAGTCCCATATAGACAAAATCACATTAGGGTTTCAGAACTAGGGGGGAGCTTGAGAAATGGTGTGGTTCACTCTCCTTTTAAAATCTGATTAGCCTTAAAAACGTAGTTACTTGCCTTGTTATTAAAAATCCAGCATTGGGGCCTTCCTGGTGGCGCAGTGAGTTAAGCAACGCACTATGAAGCAAACTGCAGCCACTGCAGTACGAGTTCGATCCCTGCTGCCGGCCAGGGAGGGGACCCATATGGTGCAGCAGACCTCTCCTGCCATGCCCGCTGCTCCCCTCAGCAGTGTGCTTCAGTCAATATACCTGTTCTGCTCCCCGCTCTGTCTGGTGAATCCTCTCACCCTCCCACATCTCTGGCCTGTACCTCAGCTCTTGTATGCATAAATAAGTATTTTAAAAAATCCTGCATAGAAAGAATACTGTGGAACGAACTCGGGAGTGAAATGATTCTTTATTTCAGAATCTCACAGCCTCCCCTCTGGCTCTCTTGCTGACAGCCGTGCTTGTTCCCTGGTAGAGCTGGACGCGGGGTTCTGTGGCACAGTGAGCCGCGACACGGCCGAGTCCTCCGCAGACCGCTGCATCAGCATCTGCCCCTGGACAGTTTCCCAGGAGGTTTTCAGTGCATCCTGGAGGCCAGTGCGGCCCCCGCCCCGTCACGTCCAGCACAACTAGAGTTTCCTCTGTCCTCACTTGGGGTCTGGGCTCCAGCTCAGAGCCTGTGGGAGGTTTCCCCTTTCCCTCCCCCGCAGCAAAGTCGAGCCACCTTCGGACCTGGGCTCCTCTCTTCTTGCCCAGGTGTGAGTCTGTGTTCCTTGGACGGGTCAGGGTGTCAGGCGGGGCAGGGAAGAGGGCCAGCAGGGGGTGTCCGGTGGCATGAGTGGGGGCGAGCATCTGCCCCTGTGCACCAGGAATGCCCCGTGGGTGCCAGTGCTCAGTCATGACAGTCCTGTGTCTGGAGCTCCCGAGGGCCTCGTCCCTTTGTTCATCATACTGTGGCACGGGAGCTGTTTTGTTTCTTTAGTCCGTATATAATTGGTGCGCTATAAAATTCACCCAGTTCTTTGTGCAATCCAGTGATTTCCATTATGTTCACAGACTTGTGCAACACTCACCATGATCTAACTGGAATATTTCCATCACCCCAAAAAGACTCCCTGTCTTCTTAGTTGTGCCCCTCTCCCCTCCTCCCAAGCCTGGTCAGCACTAACCTACTTTCTGCTTCTATAGATTTGCCTGCTCAGGATGTTTTGTATAAATGGAACCATATAAAATATGTCCTTTTGTGTTCTTTCACCTAGGATGTGTGTCCAAGCCTCATCCGTAGTGTAGTCTCTATTAGAACTTTTTATTGCTGAATACTATTTTATTGTGAGCACATACTTTCACCCACTTGTCCCCGCGCGCATTTGACTTATTTCCCCCTTTTGGTAAGGATCCATCATGTTACCGCGAAGCTGATTCTGTGTGAACATATTTTTTATTTCTATTGCGGATACACCGAAGTGTGGGATTGCTGGACGATAGGCTATTTATCCTTTTGAAAAACCTCCAAAGTGTTGGAAGCTCTACTTGTTTAAGCCCCATACGCATCCCTCATTTACGAAGCTCTGCTTTGGACAGAGAACCATGTGTTCTCTGTAGCTTCACGTGGAAGGCCTTCCTGTTAGAGGCGACAGAGCCGTTCCTGTGAGATGTCCTCTCCGAGTGCACAGGGGCTGCTTGTGTCCTTGGCAAGGGACACTCATAACTGCCCAGACCCCAGGGCGCCCACCGACCCCTCTGTTACCTGCCAGCCCGTCTCTGCAGCTGGTCTGCTGCTGAGGTAGCCTCCCCACTGGGTTCACCTCAGTGTCTGAGGAGACATTGTGAGGGTGGGGGAGAGGCTTGGGCAGGAAAGGAGAGTAACTTAGATCTTTAGGAAGCTATGGGGCTTTCCAGGCACTGGGAGGTACTTGGGAGGCTCCTGTGAAGTGGGTGTTGTTTTCTCTGCTTTGCACATGGAGAGGCGAGGTGCCTGGGCAGTGACATGGCTAAGGTCATGCAGCTGCTCACTCTCGGTGCAGGCTTCTCTGCTTCTGTACCCCGAATTTATTCTGCACTGGTCTGGGCATCTTGGCAAGTCCTACTCCCCACCGTCTCATAATTTCCTTGAGCCGATCACCTCCCCGAGTTATAGAACTGTCAGCAGAAAGAGATTTTGAAATTGGAAGCATTTAAGGTTTTTCAGCAGCTAAATGCTGCTCTAATTATTTCTCTAGAGAAATTGCAAACTCACAGGGAGAAACAAGGCAAGTGAGCATATAAATAACCGTGGTGCAGAGCATGGGAAGTGCCCGGACTCAGACTGAAGTGCTGAGCTGCTTTCAAGGGAGAACCGTCCCCTCCCAGGCGGAGGCACGTGTGTTGGCTGGGCATGGGGATGGGGAGCCTCAGCTTGTGAGACCTTTTTTGTTTCATAATATTCCACTTGATTTTTGCCCCAGTGCATCTCACCCTCTGTGGAATCTTGGTAGAGAGAATGACCTACGCTTGGGGTGGGGGGAGTCATAACCAAAAGCTACTTTGGGGGGGTGGGAAGGTTCTACACCAGAATGTGCCTGAACAGTGTCATCTTCAGGGCTAAGCTTGGTGACCTTTCTTCCTGTTCTGCATTAGAAAAAACTGTTTACAATGAGCAGTACTAGTTTTAGTAAGAAGAAAGCCAGCATTTAAAAGCCAAGCTACCAAGTTACGGCAGCCTAGTTGCCTGAGGATAGATGAGACGGTAAAGAAGCTGTGGCACGTACACACAGTGGAACGCTACTCGGCTATTAAGGAAAGCGAACTCTCACCATTTAACAGCACGGACGGACCTGGAGTGAGTCATGCAAACCGAGTCAGTCAGAGGAGAAAGGCGAACGTAGGGTGGTTCCACTCATACGTGGACTATAAAGAAATAAAACAGAGACGCGCACCAAACCATGGGCACTGCCAGAGCGGGAGGCGAGGAGGTGGGCCCAGTGGACTGCGGCCGGGGCCCGTGGGTGCGTTGGTGGTAGGTGTGCTGTGGTAATATACATTTCAAGAGGTGTGAACCTGAACCCCTAAATCATATAGTTATTTAAAACATTACCTCAAAAAAATCTTAAAAGTTAAAAATAACAAAATGGGGAAAAAAAGGCTGGTTTCCAGGTGGGCGCCCACCTCAGCCGTAGCAGCAGTGCGGTGGGTTTCCGTATGTTCAGGAAGAGGCCCACCTGAGCACTTTGCCTCTGCTCAGTCCTCCAGAGCCTCCCTCTCCCCTCAGCCTGCCAGCTCCAGTTCTGTAATTCAGCCACACACTGAAATTCCCAGAGGGCACTAAGACAAAACGCTCTTCACCCTGCCTTCCCTGCAGGTGGGCCTACCATGACTTCTTCAATCGGTACCGGGTGCTGGTCAAGAAGAGGGACCTGGCCAACACGGACAGGAAGGCCATCTGCAAGTCTGTCCTGGAGAGCCTCATCAAGGTCAGCCTGGGGGCTGTGGGGGCTGCCTCTTTGGTCTACCTGCTTCTTGCTGGAGCTGTTCAGGGTGCTGAAACATTTTCCTACATCAGTGACTTTAAAGCAAAGCCCCTTTGTGTATCTGGAGCTTTCTCAGCACTCACAGAAAATGAAATTACTTGTGCAGCCCACTGGGGTCCATGCTGGGCAGCTCCTGGCCACATGTTGCTGGCCTGGAGTCTCCAGCTGCTGTGGAGCCCACCTGCCTCCACCCTCCCCTGCCCCCAGCAGGGGATGTGGGAGGGGTCTGGCCTGGAGCCAGGGCCCAGCCTGGAAACCAGCAGAGGGGAAAGGGCTGTGCACCGGTGTCTTCTTAAGGCAGAGCCAGCCTCCAGCCCGCCTCCAGATACTGGTTTGGAATAAGCAACAGATTTGTTTTAATTAAAACAGCCTGAACTCAACACCAACCCTTGAGACTGGAGAACCATAACCACAGAACTACTGGAGTCTTGTGAGGCGAAGAGACTTAAACATTTTATAGTTCTAGAGTACTCAGGGATTTCAGCAGAGAATGAGCATTCTCAAAATAAAGGGTTAAATTGCATCAAAAAATCTTCCCTTTAAGAAAGCAATAGAAAAAAATTACATTCGTCTTTATTTGATTTTCCATTATTATTTAATTTTCCATTATTATTTTGCTAGGAAAACCTATCCCTCTAGAGTAGTTCCAAGTGACCCAGCCTTCGGTCACATGTTGTTTCATAAGAGCGGTCTCCTTCCCAGCCTGGTCTTGGCTGCTCAAGTCAGTAGCTGCAGACGGTACAAAAGAGGACTCTGGCCATTCAGTGGGAAGCTGGGTGTCGATAGTCTCATTAGCTAGACGTTGCAGTTGGCTATTCGGAGTCCAGTTGGGGTTTTTGCTGTGGTGCATCTATCATGTCCATTTTTTTAAAAATTTGAATTTCAAAAAATTTTTCATGGGAGATGAAAACTTGTATTCAAGAGCAGCTGGTTCCCATCCACAGGAGCCCTGGGAGTCTTTCTCTTATCAGTCCAGGAGCTGGCCCGTCCGCGTGTGGTCGGGGCTCATCGCACGCTCTCCCACCTGGCTGCCTCTGCTCTGTCCTGGCCATAGCTCCCTCTTCCTCTCCCTTCCCTGGATTTCTCCAGGCTTATCAGCAGAGTCTGCTTCCCAAACAGAGGGTCCTGTGGAGCAGCCCCAGGTCCAGTGGGCTGAAGCAGCTACCCTCCCGCTCTGCTCCCCGCCAGCTCCCTGGACCTCGTGTCCCTGCCCAGGGCTTCCTCCCTGGCAGACCTCACCTGGCAGAGCGGCATCTCCTCTGCACCGAGTGTGCCAGCTCCCCAGCACCCACCTCACGCACCGCCCTGCCCTGCTGCTCTCCCCACCCGGCACTCGGCTCCAGCACCGTGTCCCTTGCCCGGCCCAGCGTGCTTCCGTCTCCAGATGCGTGCGGAGCGCAGTGCCTTGTGTTGCCAACCCCTGCCCAGTATGAGCGCCAGCCCACACAGGAGCCCACCAGCCATTTGTGGAGCTATAAGTGGACAAGTGAACGACTTAATAATTACACGAATATGTGCTGATTACACTGCCTGGAAGGTTTCTTCCTTTTCCCTGTCTGGGCAGGTCCTACTGTCCTTCCAGTCTGGGCTCTCCAGTGCTTCTAGTCTTTGGGGTCTACCCCTGGCTCCCAGGTGGGTCAGCTGCTCTGTCTTCTGCTGGTCAGCGGGTCTGGGCTGCTGCCTCCCATGACAGCCTTGATGCTCGTGGGACGGCACCGAGGGCTCGTCACTTCACTCTGCTGTGAGCACGACAGTAGCCAGGGTCCCGTGTCTATGAAATAAAGCTGTGACTTGGGATGGATTGCCAAGATTCCATCCTCCCTCGGTCTCTGGTTCTTGGAGAAAGTGTCTCCCGAGATGACCCAATTTGATCTCTACATGAATTCTAGTAGGTGCTAGAGTTAGAGAAGGCAGAGCTGAGAGAGGATTATACAGTGAGATCCGGCCAGTGGCCTTTGGTTCCAGCAGGTGGGGACCTCAGAGTCTTCCCTATAAAATCAGGGACTTTGTCTACCAGCTTGCACCATCCTTCCTGGTGCTTTGTCCAGAATAGGATGCTGAGCGTGTGGACTCTGGCTCCTGGGGTGTAGCTGGCCCCTCCTAGCTCTAGTTCTGCTAAAGCCTGAGCAGCCCGTTTCACCTGCCCTTCACTGCGAGGCTAAGCTGTACACCTTCAGCTTCCGGACCCTCCCTCCCTCAGCTCCGTCTCTGAGCTGCAGAGAAGGATCAGGGCCGCTCGAACCTTCTCGCCCAGCTCAGCCTTGGAAGGAGCACGTGCTTCTGGCTGTGATGAGCACACACTGGGCTGTGCGGGGGCCCACCGTGTGCGTGGCCTGAGCAGACCTAGGCTGGATCCAGGCCGGTGCCTGCCCCGCCCAGCTTCACTGGCCATGGAGGGCATGTCGGTGACTGTCCTCTGGACCCTGTGCCCAGGCAGGAGTGCCTTCTCCCCAGTGTGGACCCCGGCCCCCATCAGCCCTGCAGGGTAAGCCACGAGGAGTGGTGCACTGCTTTATCTCAGAGCCGTCTGTCCACCTTCGTCATAGTCGTGTGTGTGTGTCTTCCTCAGCCCTTGGCTCATTGCTTCTTACTGTGGCCTCCATGTCAGTAAGCAAATGAGATGGGAGCCAATTCAGCGGCTGTGAGTTAACAATCACTGTTCTTTCCCAGGCTGCCGAGTGTTCTTTCCTTCTCCACCAGGGGGCGCAGGGAAGGGCAGTGTGTTTTAACATAAACAGATGTCACTAGGACACTGGAGGAACTGCGGGGTCAGGGGCGCTCGGTACCTCTCTGCTCGCTGCTGACTCACCAGCTCCCCTCCCTGCCTTGCAAAGGATCCTGACAAGTTCCAGTTTGGCCGCACCAAGATCTTCTTCCGGGCAGGCCAGGTGGCCTACCTGGAGAAGCTTCGGGCCGACAAATTCCGGGCAGCCACCATCATGATCCAGAAAACCGTCCGCGGCTGGCTGCAGAAGGTGAAATACCGCAGGCTGAAGGGGGCGACCTTGACCCTGCAGCGGTACTGCCGGGGACACCTGGCCCGGAGGTGAGCCGAGCACCAGGGCGGGCAGGGGACGGCTGTCAGCGGGCTGGCCCCCTCAGCCTCTGTAACCGGGAGCCCTGGTGGGCCCGCCCAGCACCTGGACCCTTCTCCTCCACATCATTCTCAGCTCAGGGGCTAGGTCTCGTTCCAGGTCTGCTGGCTCCCCAGTCTGTCCCCGTCCCACCAGCACTACCCAGGAGCAGTGCACTTTGCCAGAAAACCACCGTTTTACCTTGACTTACACTCCAAAGTGAAATAATCTGCCTTTAGAAAAAAAGGCAAATTTGACTTTTCTCATGGTTCACTGATGCTGAACTTCTGATTTGTCTCGCCACTTTCAAAATGCCTGGCAAGTCCCTTTTGTGGGTGGTTGCCCTGAGCTGGCGTGGGCTGTGACTTGTCTGTCCACAGCAGCGGGAGCAGTGGAAGGGCAGAGCCGGGGCCAGTCAGACTCCCCTGCCCTTCGTGGGGCTGTGCAAAAGAAGCTCCTCTATGTGCACATGCCCTCCACATTCTGATCGGGCTGATGAAATACCAGGGCAGGCTGAGTCTCCACCGGGACCCATGAGATGCCCTCTCCCCACCCACCATCCTTTGCACAGTCAGAACATTAGAGACCCAGTTCAAAATCAGCGACCTGTCCAAATGCTGAATTGCTTGGAGACGAGTCAGTAATTGCTATGAAGTCCTGCACCTGCAAGCCAGAGTTCCACAAATGGCTGCCTCGTCATCTCTGCTTGAATGTAAGACAATGAGAGCGCCCCTGAGGCCTCACGGGGTGGCCTCCTTTGTGTCCGAATGCAGCCTCACACTCAGGCTCACTCTTTATCCGAGCATGACTGGAGATGATGAATGCCTTTAATTACCTCCAGAGTGTCAAGAGATGATCTGGAAGAAACACTATAGAAATGAGAACATTGTCAGGAGCAGCAACATTAAATTATTATCAACAGCCTGTGCCAATGAGTGGAGGCACCACCGAGCACCCCTGTGCTCTCAGACACCAGATGGGGAGGCTGTGAAGTAGGGGCGGCCTGCGCAGACCCTGTGTTCTTGGGCCCACATAAGGAGCAAGTGCCTTACGGAGAGCGAGCTGGGCAATGGGCTCATTTCAGCAGCAGGCGGGACGGGGTGAGTGCCGCCACCACTGGGGCAATGCTAGGAATTTCTGTGGTCGTTTCTAAGCTTTTAATATTATGAGTCTCTACTTGAGCATTTGCTGTGAGCTTGGCATCAGAAGAAGCTTTTAAGAAGTCCAAAGTCTCAGGCTGACTTTGTTCTCTTTTGGGGGGTGAGATGGGGAGTGCAGAGGTGAAACAGGAGAGCAAATGTCAGTGCAGTGCATGTGGGCAGCCAGGATTGGGGAGATGAGAAAACCAGAGAGACGGGTACAGGTCTGAGCTTTATTCCTTCAAGCACCCACAAAGCCAGGCCCTGTGAGACGATTGAGGCACAGCCCCAGCATCTCAAAGCCTAGCGAGGAGCAGAGACAGATAGGAGTATAAATACTGGAACTCTCCAGGTGGCAGAGAGGGGTCGCAGGTGGGAGAGTAGTCAGGTGACGGTCCAGAGTTGGTCAGACTTAGACTGAGTTTTATACCAATGAAGAGACTTTTTGACAACACAGGGGAAGCTGATTCTGCCACCCCAAGCCTGGGCTTCATGTGCCCAAGGTGTTGCTACAGCCCTAAGGGAAATGAGAATTGGCCTGGTCTGGGTTGCCCAGGCAGGCCCAGGGAGGGGCTTGCACTGGGGACTGGCTCAGAGGCCCTGGCAGCACGGCCCACTGGCTCTCCCCCCCTAGGCTGGCCCAGCACCTGCGGAGGACCCGGGCGGCTGTGGTGCTCCAGAAGCAGTACCGCATGCGGAGGGCCCGCCTGGCCTACCAGAGGGTGCGCAGGGCTGCCGTGGTCATCCAGGCCTTTGCCCGGGGCATGTTCGTGCGCAGAGCCTACCACCAGGTACGTACCCCCAGGAGGAGCCCCAGGCTGCAAGCTCAACTGCAGCAGCAGCGAGCAGGTTCTCTGTGACGTGACCACTTGTGGGCTCCTGTTTTTAAGTGATTTCACGCCTCTGCTCCCACTGAGTCATTGCTGAAGTCCTAGGAGATGGTGTATTAGGGCTTTCCAGAGAAATAGGACCAAACAAAGGTGTGTGTGTGTGTGTGTGTGTGTGTGATATATACTTACTAGGAAGAAATAATCATTCAAGATAAGAGGTCCCCTCTTATCTGCCATCTGTAAGCTGGAGCCCCAGGGAAGTCCAGGGTGTAACTTGATCCAAATCCAAAGGCCTCAGAACCAGGGGAGCTGATGGTGTAAGTCCCAGTGCAAGGGCAGGTGATGAGATGGGGTGTCCCAGCCCAAGCAGCAAAAAGGAGACTGATTCCTCCCTCCCCTACCTTTTGTTCTATTCAGGCCCTTAGTGGATTGGAGGATCCCCACCCACATGGGGAGGGACCTGATTCAAATGTGCACATTAGCAACCCCAACACAGAAACCCAGAAACAGTATTTAATCTGGGCACCCCGTGGCCAGTCAGATGGACACAGATGGACTGGCCATCACAGGGAGGGAGACGTGTATTGTGTCTCCTCTGACAGCTGAACCCCACCCCAGGGCACACGGGCACTCAGTGGTGCTTGGTGACTGTTCCAGCCTCAGATTTGAGACAGGGGTGTCGTTAGGCATCATTAGTCCACCCCTCCATGTAGTGGTTAGGAGACCAGTGCCAGTGTAGTGAGGGCAGGAAAGGAGCTCTGGCCCCCTGCCAGGCCAGATCCCAGTAGGACAAAGGCCTGGCTAGCCGGCCCAAGTCAGGACGCATCCATCCCACCACTCCCTCATGCCAGCAGGTGCATGCCAAGATGAGAGATGGCCGTGCAGGAAATGTCTACATGTTCTTTTTCCCCCGCAAACAAGCACCTGTGTCTTCTATGATCGGAGAAGGTGTGATCTTTCTGAATAACAAATGAAGAGACAGACGTCATCTGCGTGTTCAGGCACCAGCTGGAGCACTCTCTGGTGTCCTCTGAGCGGAAACCCAGGCCCGAGGAGAAGGCTTGGGAGGCTGGAGACGTGTGCGCCCAGCTGACTCAAGAGTGTGACGTGGGGCATGCTGGCCTCTCACATGTTTGCT
This sequence comes from Galemys pyrenaicus, assembly GCA_019455555.1. Classification (NCBI taxonomy): domain Eukaryota; kingdom Metazoa; phylum Chordata; class Mammalia; order Eulipotyphla; family Talpidae; genus Galemys; species Galemys pyrenaicus. The sequence continues at coordinate 1,522,627 of JAGFMF010012290.1, read as the reverse complement.
TATTTATTCATTTACTCCACAAACGTTTATTTTGCAGGGCACTAGGGCATGGATATTAATGGTGCTTTAAATTCTGAGTGGTTTTTAACTTGGTATGAAAAAATGCAGTGAGTTCCAAACCAAATTTATAATTAGAAGCCATTAGCCCATTGTGAACTCTCACTAGAGAATTTTGTTTCATCTCTCCAGCTCCGGGACAGGATCCAAATAACCTGATTATCCAGCTGGTGTTATCAGCCGTTAATCTTTAGTCCTCTTTGACTTTGAGCTTTTCACACCTTGAAACCTTTTCTAACCAGTAAAAGCTTTTCTAACCAGTAAAATAAGTGAAAAAGAACTTTGGTAGCTGATTCCTTACAGGTGCACACAAGCTGTAGAGATCAGTTAAAATTTACTCTTAGAACAAATGCCACCAAAGCGTTAGGCCTGCGAAGCGTGCCCTCTTTACCCCTCCTGAAACTGAGGCTGTCCCTGCTTCTTCCCTCCTCCACCGGTCCATGAGCCCCTTTGCTCCCATGCTTTGTGCATCGCCACCAAGGGCGCGCTTGTCTCCTGCCAGGTCCTCGTGGAGCACAAGGCCACCGTCATACAGAAGCACGTGCGGGGCTGGATGGCTCGCAGGCATTTCCAGCGACTGCGGTGCGCGGTCATTGTCATCCAGTGTGCTTTCCGGAGGCTCAAGGCCAGGCAGGAGCTCAAGGCGCTCAAGATTGAGGCCCGCTCTGCAGAGCACCTAAAGCGCCTCAACGTGGGCATGGAGAACAAAGTGGTCCAGCTGCAGCGGAAGATCGACGACCAGGTCAGTGGCGGTGCCTCCCCTGGAGGCAGCTATGATGCCAGGGGCGTGTTTGAGGGACCCCGGGCTTCCTTCAGGAACCAAGGGAGCAAGGCAGTCCCAGGCCACTGCCCCTCTGCAGGACCAGTTTCTGAATGTGGTCCCAAAGCTGTGCAGACTCTAACCCATAGAACCTAGGAATACGTGACTTAACATGGCAGAGGGGACTTTGTAGATTGGAGTCAGTGAGGGATCTTGAGAGGGGGCTGTTGGGGGGTCCAATATTATTCATAAGAGTTGTATAAAAGAGAAGCAGGAGCGTCAGATTCTGAGGTGGAGAATCAGATGTTGGCATGATGAGGGGCCAGGAGCCAAGGATTGCAGGCGACCTCTAGACATGGACAAAAGCAACCACATGGATTGTCATCTAGAGCCCCAGAGAACACAGCCCTGTTGACCACTTCTAGGCACCTGACCTCCAGAACTGTAGCATAATACAGGTATGTCGTTTCAAGCCACTGGCTGTAGAAACGTGTCACAGTAGCAGGAGGCAGCCCACGCACTTGCCTAGAGCCTGGTCTCCAGGCAGCCAGATGCAGTAGCCTAGTGTTTGTGGAGGTCCTCGGGGTTCCAGGCAGCACCCTGGTCTTGTCTGCACTGATTTATTTAACCCGCACATGCTCCTGTAAGGCTGCTGTTAATAGTATCACCGGGCCTCTTGGTTTGGTTTGGTTTCAGTCTACAAGTAAGGAAACCAAGAGGGCGAGTGGCTTCTTCACTTCACAGCTGGGGGGTGACAGTAAGCTCTAGATTTAACCCCCGCTGTTGAGCTCCAGAACCCATGCTCTCCCACTTCTGTAGCAGTTGGGGTGGCGGGGGGCTTGCTTTGGAGCAGAAAGAATCCAGTTCGCATTCAGCTCTGCTGCTTAGACGTTGAGTTAGTGTTTCCACCACTAAGAGCCTTAGTTTCTTGTCCATAAAAATGGGGCTGAGGGGCTGCAGTAAAAGGGCTATACTGTGTATGTAATAGGGAACGGGAGGTATGTATGTGGAAGCCTCTTCCTCTCTGTCCTGGTCCCGTCCCCTGCTGGCAGTCACACAAGTGACCAGTCATTGGTCAGTCCCTGCGGCTTGGGCAGTGCGCAGCACCCTCCACCAGGCTGTGGGCGAGGCCAACCTGCACAACACCCAGACACCCACTCTGGTCGCCCTGTGGTCAGCCCTCCCCTCTTCTCTTTGCAGCAGCACTTGGAGCCTGACTCTGTGGGTGCTTTGTTAGACTCAGTGCATAGAGGATGACAGACTTCCAGAATTAGAAAGTGCTAGAACTATCATTCCAACCCAGATCTCTGAGCCCACAGCCTTAGAGTGGTCCTGGATTTTTAACCCCAAACATCATAAACTGCCAGTCTTTCCCATGTACCAGGCGCTAAGTAGGGTCCCGCAGCTGGAAGTAAGCGCCCTGTCGCTGTGCTCATGCAGGGTGGTGAGGGGATGCGGGCTGGTTTCAGCTGCCGCCTGTGAAAGGAGAGGCGGGGGGAGGAAAGAACACAACAGGTCTGCATGGGGTGGGGTGTGGAGAAAGAAGACTGGCCTTGGGCCGCGAGCCATTGCTTTGGAGGTCACTTAGCGTTACTGCTCTACACTAAACATTTTTGAAACTTCTCATGGCCCTAATAGGGCAAGAAAATAAATGAGCCATTTTATAGCTAAACCAGCTGTCCAGAGCAGGGGCCCAGAGGCAGCACACAGATCAGTAAGATGTCCCTGCTTCTCTGCTCTTTCAAAGACCAGGCTTCTTAAGAAGGGCCCATGGGCCTGGGCATTGTGTTCCCTGTGTGAGTCTGACAAGGTGCTCTGCTTGGCCTGGCACCTGCCCCTGCTCAGCCTGCAGCGATGGGCCAGGTTGGGAGAGAAGGTACATTGGTCTGAGGGCAGGAGAGGGAAGGAAAAGGTCTGGTCTCTAGAACTTGCCATTTGAGTGCAGAATGCAAGCACAAAGATGATGATGACTGTGGCTGTTGGTGACTGACCAGAAAAGTTATTTGCGTCATCAAATTTTGCCGATTAACCTTGTGAGAATAGTTCCATCAGAGAAATGAATAAACTGTTGGCGCTGCTGCCGCCTGCCGGGAGCCCTGTGCACTGCCCAGCCACCCCAGCCCTGGGTTTCCAGCCATAGGCCCTGCATTGGCATTGCCGATTCCTGAAGCTGACTGGAGAGGTTAAAAATAAATCTGATATTTTACAGTACACATGCTTGAACATCCAAAGAGAAGCAGATTTAAAAGACCTATTTTTAAAAAGAGCTTTTGCCACCAGCTTCCTGCTCGGTGAACATCTGTGAGTGGTGGCAGATGTTGCCCACCCTGGACATGCAGAGGATGAGCAGAAGGCACAGGAGGGTGGAGCAGACCTTGCGTCCTTGCTCCCTTCCCTGTGTTGCCCGACTGGTTCCAGACTCTCTTCTCTGTGTTAACTCCCCTAATCCTCTCCACAACCCTCTCAACTATATTAGTAGTTTTCCTGCTTTAAACTGAGACACAGAGAGGTGACATAGCCTGTCCAAGGTCACATGGCGTAGCTAGGATTGAAACTTGAGCGCCTGGCTCTGGAGTATGTTCTGCCACCTCTAGACACATTGTAAGATCTCTGCCCCTTGAGATTCATCAGGTGAGTGAGAATTCATCCATCTTAGGGGGCATCTTAGCCTGGTTTGGGGTCCTTTCTCCCAGAGGCAGATCATCCTTGAATCAGTTGGCCTTTCATGGTGGGACATGTGGTCCAGTGTCCTGAGGGGGCGTGAGCAGGGTCTAAGTCCCTGGTTCTTCAGAGATGCTTGTCTTCATGTATCTCCCATCAGGTGGGGCCAGCTATTTGGAATTGAGTGGTTTTGTTCCTCAGGTCAGGCCTGGAGACAACTAAGGGGAGTGCCCCTGGACCCACAAGCTTCTTGGGCCAGAAAGAGAAGAGGCATGTGTGCCAGGGATAACAGAGCAGTAACGGCGTGCTGAATATTGGTCAGAGCAGCGTGGGGTAGCTGGACAAAGGTCTGGCTTCTGCCTCAGTTATACTTATTGCCAGAGCTGACAGCTTGAGATTATGGCCGAATGTCTAATTGGGCCTTGCGTTCTGCAGAGGGGATTAGCATTTAAGTCCTCTGAGGTGAGCCAAAGTGCAAGAACGGACTGCGAACCATGGTCAGTCTGCATAGTGGTTCCCAACTCCGTGCCTCACTGTTGAATCACCTGCGTAAGGTTTTTTTTTAAAAGTATCCCTGCTGCCAGGGAGTCAGTGAAGGAGAAAACCGAAAGATAAAACCAGGGTTAGGTTAGCTGCCAACATTGGTCTAAGATTTTGTGCACCCAATTGGAGAGACAAGAAACAAAATTGGCACCAAGTTCCAAGGTAGATAGCAAAAGAAATAGGGTCACCTGAAAGTTGAAAGCAAGTAGTTCTTGAAGTTTGGAGCTGTCTGTGGTGCTGAAATTTCCCCCCCCATGGGTTTTTATTAGCTGTGCTGTAATTAGCCACATCTTTCACAGTATCCTTGGGCAGTAGGTACAGTGACAGTTTCTGAGACCATTTCTTATAGTGTCCCTAGTGTAGCCCTGAGAGGTCCTTTTTTCAGTCAAAAACAACCTGTGAGGGGATGGGAAGAGCACAAAGGACTATGGTGACAGTGCACGGGTGAACTGGTGGTGGAGATTCTATGGGGACTACACCCAGTAAAGAAAGAAAACATTGTAAGAAAAAATTAAAATTAAAAAACAAAAACACCTGTGAGCCCTGCTGTGTACCAATGCAGCCGTATTCATGTCCATGTGAAATGACTTGGGTTAGTTGAGCCTCCACTTTCGTTTTTTTTTTTTTTTTTTATCATGAGAGTAAAACTTCTTAAATCTTTATACGGTTATAGTCATATATGTTTTATCTGGAGAAATGTAACACAAACATTGCTGTAGCCCATAGCCTTTTTAAAACTGGTTAGATTCAGTGCTGGTGTCCCAGAGAGGCCCTCGTTACTCAGGACGAGCTGCTCAGCTGTTCTGGCCGCGTGACCAAGGCAGCCCTGGGGATCGCAATCTGCCATCACAGGAGCTTCTGGGGCCTGTGCAGGGCATGAGCACACTAGCCCTGTGTCAGGCTCAGCTTCGTAGCTGAGAATGAGGCGTGAGGATGCGGCAGGAAACCGCTCGACCCTTCTGGGAGTGTCCTGTCTAAAATTGCGCATCCAGACAGAGCACATGTGCAACCACCCTGTGTGGCATCCCCAGTGGTTATTTTGGGAGCCAGGTGCTATTGCTAGGGGTCACTCACACCCCAGGTGGCCAGCAAAGGAAAAGTTGTGAGCGTCCTTCCCAGCGACTCTGAAGGGCTGAACAGTGGCGCTCACTTCCTTTTATTGAGCATTTGCCTTGGCCAGCACTGGGTGAGCACTCGCTCCTCCTGAATCTTGATGAAACCCCATGAGGAAGGAGTTACCGTTGCTCCCCTTTGGGCATGAGCGCGGCGCCACTGACTGGCAGAATGAGGGAGCAGACATAGCAGCTGATTGAGGCAGAGCTGTGGTCTGGGGCCGGGTGTGTCCAGCTCCAGCCTCTCCGGCTCCCTGATCTCCTGAGCCTCATCTCAGTGTGGCTGCCCACATCAATAAAAAGCTGGCTTCCACATCAGGGTCCCAGGGCATCAGCTTTGTCCCAGCAGGACGCCATGGTCTGTCTCTGCACAAAGCGTAGTTCTCCGGGAGACCAAGGATGGCAGGATGCGCCCCTGCCCCCTGTGCCACCCTCCACATCCCACACCAGTCCATCTGGAGACCCCCACAGCCCAGTCCTTCCCCGGTCATCTCACCCAGACTGTGCCACCTGGAGGTTGGACTGAACTTCACTTCCAGTCAAGAGAAGAGAAAATTCAAGGAGGCTCACCCAACACACAGCCCTCCCGAACCCCACACCCCTTGTGCAACCTCCAGGGTGCACAAGTCCAGGGCAAGAGGGCCAGATGACGTTGGACTTTTTAGAGCAGATGCTGCCTAGTTGGACTTCTTTGTGATTACTTAGAGCAGGGCTGTCCCGCAGACCAGGCCCAAGGGCATGTTGGGTTGTGACTGGGAGGTTCCAGAGACCCTGTGGAGGCTCTCTTCTTGTGACACTCCTGCGGGAAATGTGCTGCGTGGAATTGACAGCAAGTCTCAGCTTCCAGGTCCCACCGTGCCTGGTGTTGTACCAGGTCCAGCAATTGATCTCTTGCTCCTAACTGCTTTCCATGAAGCTTAATTGCTGGTGTGAATTAATCATTGATTCCTGGGATGCCTCAGCTTATTGCTGTTTTAGCCAATAGCTGTCCTACTTGGTGCTCCTGCAGGCAATAGCAGTAAAAAATTGTCAGTGACTCTCACTTGCTTATTTGGAGACCCCCACTTCTTCCTCTCTGCTATTCCCCACCGAGCACTTTCAGCTGCAGTTTCTGCCCATGTGTACGCTAGCACTGGGCACTGCCTAGGTCCTCAGTGCCTCACCCATGCGAGCTCGTCACAGTCACGTCCAGTCCCCCTCCATACCCGCGCCAGGTAGATGGGGGAATGCTTCTCACTTACCTGTTGCTTCGGTGAGTGCATGATCAGGGACCCCATGTCTGGGCATCAGTTTCTGGAGGCAGAGTCTACAGGGTAAGGTGACAGGTGGTGAGGGGGTCCCCGGCCCCTCGAGGGCCTCCTTAGAGAGAGGATGCTGAAGGAGGCCCTTTGTCTTGGAGCCAGCGATTAGGTTGCAGCTCTTTGTGCCGGCGAGTCCAAGGGTAAGAGGGCCCAGCATGAAAGCACAGGGAGCCTGAAGAGCGCAGGCCAGACACAGGAAGCCGCTCTGCATTCCCACGGCTTCCAAACCAGATGTGAGGTCTGCCCAGCTGGGCAGAGAAGGGAACAGCTGTCCCCAGCTCAGCCCCTGCTCCTTGGCGCCCCTGAACACCAGTATTGGCGTTTTGTTTTCCTACATCTGCCCTGCGCTCGCAGTAGAGTCTTGTGAGGGAGATGCCGGGAAAGCACTCAGGCATGCAGTGTTGGTGAGATTGAATCCCACCTTGGAAGTTCATTTATTTCATTGCCTTTGTGTCTTTTCCTGGCCACATGACCTTGTTCGCTACCTTCCTCCCCTGCCCCTGTTGCTCCCCAGAACAAAGAGTACAAGACGCTGTCGGAACAGTTGTCGGCCGTCACATCCACGCACGCCATGGAGGTGGAGAAGCTGAAGAAGGAGCTGGCCCATTACCAGCAGAACCAAGCTGGGGACAATAGCCCGAGGCTGCAGGAGGAGGTGGAGAGCCTGCGGACGGAGCTGCAGAGGGCCCACTCAGAGCGCAAGATCCTGGAGGATGCCCACTCCAGGGAGAAGAACGAGCTGAGAAAGGTATGTGGAAGCCAGAGGGCCGGGGCCCCGTGGTGACTGGCCCACAGAACACCACCTCCGAGGCCACTTCCAGCGCTGAAATTGCTGTGGGCTTTCTTGGGGCTGTGCCCTGATGGGCTCTCATGCACGTAGCTGTAAAGTGGACGTACTTTAGGGGGCCCCAAATAAGCATCTGTCCGCCTGACCACTGCTGAACTGCTGCCGCCAGCGGAACACTGCCCCAAGCGGGATACACGTTACCTGCCTTGGGGCACTGCCCAACAGTCTAGAATTAGCCACGGCATAGCTCTGGGAGCTGAGTCTGCTGTGAGACACCGTGCAGGGGTGGAGCCGCTTTTCTTCTTGACACTGCCCTCCGCAGCTGGGGCCAGCCGTTACCTCTCCCCATCACCAGCCGTCGTGCTCTGGGGAATTTTCCTCAAGTGCAAGTTGTGGTAGCTTTGCCTGCCCTTCTCTAGGCAGGCTGCTTCAGAGGTTTACTCTCCAGCCCTTAAAATAGAACTTCTGGGGTTGGCCCCACCCCCCTTCTCCAAAGAAAGGAATCTCTAATTCCCTTCCTCTCCACCCCTAAGAGAGCTGCTCAGCCCACACGCCGCCCACCGGAGAGCCCACCTCAGACCAGGGCACGCCGTGCTCGCCCCGCTCCCTGCAGTGACCCGCAGGCCACAGGGGGAGTCGTCCGGGGCCTGCTTGTTGGTGTCTGTCCATCGCTGCTATGGGTTGAGAAGCTGAGGAGGGAGGGACTGAGTGATCTCCGTTCAATAGCAACTCTCAGTGTTTCGAGCCACAGAAGGGGCGCCGGGGTAGACGCTGAAATTTCCAGGCTCTCACCCCAGCATTGCTGTTACCAGGTGCATACAGGAAACCTCACTGGCCTTAGTCCCCTCATCTGTTTAAAAATAAAAATGAGGTCAGTCTGTATCGTTGCTAAACCCCCCTCTGAAGACACCCGATGACCTCGACAGGGTCATCGTCCTGTCGTCCTCTCTCCTCCACCACCCCATGGCCTCCCCCTGGCTGAGCTCAGCCAGGCTGGACCACACCAGGAGCAGGGGCGGCGACAGCCTCAGGACCGCACAGGCGCTTGCACATGTCGTCTTTCTGTCCCAGGCAGAACTTCTGCCCTGTCCATCACCACTTTCCTAGACCCTGGGGCTCTCTCAGGGCTCGGGAGTGGACCCACACAGCATTAGGCCACGAAGGAAGGAAGAGGCATGGCCTCCCGGCAGGCAGCCTGATGCAGAAAAGGCCACCCTCCCAGCACGTGCCCAGAGGAACCTGCCGGCCCACCCACCAGAGGCCTCAAGTGGACTTCACGCTTGAGAAGTGTCCGGGTGCTAGCATGCTCCCGCTGAAATGGAACTAGGGCTTATAGCCTATAAGCCAGGGACTCCCGTACCTGTGGTCTGTTGACCCTTAGAGAACAGGTGGGTGGTCACATTTCTATGTGAACAGAAATCCAGAAGGTAGAATCTAAAGGCTACCTTTTGAAATGAAAACTCGTGAGATGGGTGGGCCTAGGAGGTACAGAAAGCATGTTTGCTGCACGTGCAAGCCAGGAGTCGCACACAACGGGGTCTCGTCTGTCTCTGCCGTGCAGAGACGTTTGACTTATCGACTCCCTGGCTCCTGCCCTGCTTCCACTGGATGTGTGACTTGAGGACTCAGTGCTTCTAAAACATCCAAGCCTCCCTCCCGGGGAGCCTAAGGGTTTATGATACGAAAACCTTCCTCAGCAGAGCAAAACAGAAGAGCAGGCTCTCTCCTCCTCTCCTGCTTCCTAAGAGTGTGTTGATGAGGTCTTAGATAAACTGAGAGCTTGCAACTGGCACAACGATTTTTTTTTTCAAGGACAGTGCAGTAGCCACAGGGCAGAGCGAGCAAAGCAGCTTCTCTAACTCCGAACAGAAGCAATTCCCAAGTCAGTGATGCCCCAGAGGAAACCAGCACAAGATGACCCATTGGGGGCAACGCCCACCTCTCCAGGAAGAGAGGAAGTGGAAGCAGAATGGCCTCCTGTGCGGGGTCAGGACCTTTTAATCCTGTGGGGAGCGGAGGAGGGCGCCCATCTGCGCCCTGTCTTCTGTGCCTAGGCAGGGCGTCCGGCATCTCTAAGGCACCGTGACCAATCTGAACACATGCTGAATAACCAGACAATTGGTTTCCTCCCAGGCTTGTCCTGGAGCCTGCTCTGCGCTGAGCAAGATTGATGGGACTAGTGAAGCAGAGTGAGGGAGCTGGCTGCCGGTGGATGTTTAATTAATGGATTTGATATTTCTGTCGGCCAAAGAAGCAAATGTTGTATTGGAACTGGCATCCTGGAAAACTTTGGGCTCCCCACCCCTGATGATTGTAGCTGGCAGGTCAGGTCTCCCTGGGGCCGGGACTCACCTCTGTCCACAGAGCCCGGGGCATCCCCCGACCCACCCAGCCACTTCCAGCTCACACCTCTTCACAAAAGGGCCCCTGTGCTGGCCTCTCCCCAGAGCTTCCCTCCCTGCATGGCCGCTGCTATGTGCTGTGTGTGTGTCTGTGTATTTCATTCCTTTGCAAGTTACTGGTGGTCACTATGCTGAATGACGTGTGTGGCTGAGCTGATGTGTGTCCCTGGTGAGGCCAGTGGCTCTAGGGCCGCCATGGCAGAGGCGAAGGCGCATGATCCAGAGCTGGCCTGGAATGTGGCCCGTTTGCATATGCTTAGTGGATGCTGCCTGGGGTGTGCTCCACCAAGTTTTCAGCCTCTTTTAAGGCTGTGAGGTGGGTGGCAGTTGTACACAGGGGCTGGGGTTCATGGAGGCAGGACGTGTGACCCTGAGGTCCATCATCCTGGCCTTGGACCACACTTACGTGGCGGCCCAGGCATCCTTTTGTGGGTCACAGTCTCATGGAAGTGGGGCTCAGAATGCCTCAGCTCAGGGGCCTCGGGCACGTTTCCTTATCCTCTCCGCGCCGGGTCTCTGCAGTGCTCAGACGCTCCCCACCTGTGTCGCCAAGGCAGAGCTGTGGCATGAGTGGGGAAACCTCACTTCCTGCAGAAGTCCAGGACTCCGAGGAATGTGCCAAGGTGGAGCCCTCGTGATTCAGCCTCCACGTTATAAAAGAAGCAGGCTCCTTCCCCTCCTCCTCTGTCACCACTAGTAATTTCTAATTCTTAGAACATGGCTGAAGTGTTACTAATCCATACAATTAGTAGTTCCAATAGTAAATAGCAAACATAATCTCTTTAAAATAAACTTGCCTCGTACTGTTTTAATTCTTCTGTCTCTGAGCAGACGAGGCTTTTCATTAGTATTTCCTTTTTTCTCCCTCTTTTTGCCACTTTCTCTCCAGTGCTCTTGACATTGGCCTTGAGTTGGCAGGTTGTCAGCAGTGGGGCCCTAGATGGACCGTGCGTGGCAGGAGGTCTCCTTCCCTCTGCAGCGCCTGCACCAGGCAGGTCCAGTGAGAGAGTCCCGGGCAGGTGGGGGCAAGAGCAGCGGCTGTTTCATCATGAGCTCTGGGCCACCCCAAGATTCAGACTTGAGTTCAGAATTTACCAGCCAGACCCACAAGCGCAGGCCAGCAAGAGCCTGCGGGCCTCGGCAGCAGGCAGCACACCTGGGTGGTGTTCCTGGGGTTTTCCTTCAGTATACAATTTCTCCCTCGAAATGAAAGCCAGTTCGGTCTTCCTAAATGAAGAGAGCCTTTAGACGCACCAGTTGAAATCCAAGCCCACTGCGGGAGCCGCTCTGCTGCCTGTTCTCAGGGGACACACCCTCCCTGTCGCTCTCTTTCAGCGAGTTGCAGAACTGGAGCAAGAAAATGCTCTCTTGAAAGATGAGAAAGAGCAGCTGAACAACCAAGTCCTCAGCCAGTCCCAAGGTAAGTCCCACAGGGCGTGGGCTTTGATGTTGGGTTGCGCCTGCTTTTCCACGGCGGTTATCCCCAGTGGCCCCGGTGAACTGCCGCTAGTCACATGGAGGAACAGCGACGTACGCCTGCGCATGCCCGGAGCAAGCCCCTTAGCGAGGGCAGTCCTGGGGTCTTCAGCTGCACCGTGGACACGTAGCCTAGTGAGAGTCTCACTCGGGCGGCTCCAGAGGGCGTGAAAGGCTGGGCCCACAGAGAGCACTGAGGCACTGTCAGTGCTGCTCTTTTACATTTATCTTTAGCATCCACACTGGGCCTGTGATGATTGTTCTATTCCATGGGCCATCTGTTCATGGTGGCCAAAGAGGGGGCTGTGGGTCTTCTATTCATGGTGGCCAAAGAGAGGGTCATGGGTCAGGTCTAAGGTCACCTCCCTCCAGTACCCACCGACCCCTGAGCTGCTTGCTGTCAGTCCCCATGTTGTACTTGACTAAGACAGAATAGTGGTGGGTCCCAGCCCCCATTCTTACCTGGCTTGGTGGCCTCAGCAAACCCCTCACCTTCTCACATCCTCAAGTTCCTCTTTTATCAAGACGAAGAACCACCTGAGTCCACAGAGGCGCCCAGTGTGAAATCTTGTTTAAAATTAGACTGTAATCACTCTTTCTCTTTCCACTGATATGAATAATAAGTTTTTGGGGATCCATCCATGTTATGTGTATGTCTTCCCTCTTTCCCCCAGTCTAAACCTTTGGCCTTGTCTCCTCAAATCTCCTCTATTCTCCCTGTACTCCTAAAACCTGAACGACCAGGAGGAGGGAAGGAACTGGGCAGAACCAGGGTTCTGCCAGGAACTCTGTCAGCAGTTGCTGGGCAGGTGTCAGGGGCTGGTGCATTACTCAAGGGAGGGAGGTGTCATGCTTGCCATCTGCCCCCCAACCCCCCCAGGTCCGAAAGAGCATGGGAGCTTCCCCCTACCCTCCAAGTATGCAGGCCCCGTGTAGGTGAGGCCGCTGAATAAATGCTGAGCTTGCCAGCAGCCTTTTAACAAGGCATCAGAAGGCTGCGGCCAATGCCGGCAGGGAGGTGCATGGGGAGAGCACAGCTGCAGCCCCGCGTCCTTGCGTTCTAGATGAACTTGCCCAGAGCTCTGTCAAGGAGAATCTCCTGATGAAGAAAGAGCTGGAGGAGGAGCGTTCCCGGTACCAGAACCTAGTGAAGGAGTATTCGCGGCTGGAGCAGAGATACGACAACCTTCGGGATGAGCTGACCGTCATGAAGGCAAGGAGGGGCTCCTGTCCCACCAGGCTGACGCCCTGTGCTGTCCATCCTGTGCAGTCTCTGCCCCTTCTCATCCCCTTGGTGTCCCACCCACCCCGCTGTCCAAGACGCTGTGCGTCCTTGTGGATAGTTACCCCATAAGGAAGTAGTGGGGCCTGGCGGTTCATTCTCAAGAAAATTTCATTTCCCTACTTTGGGCTCTTAGAAAGATCTAGTAGAAGTTTGAAAATTCCACCCAAGTGCATGTGCCATCCTCCTTGCTTCCTGTTCTGGGAAACCCGTGTTGAGACAATATTGGTGCCGAGGCGTTCTGAGCTCGGCTTCCTTAGCACCAGCTGCCCAGAGGCCCTCTGGAGGTGATGGCGTCTCCTGATCGTCAGTGAAATGCGGTGTTCATCGAAGCACTTTTATGTTTCAGGGTTTCTTTATTTTCTTTACTCCATATAAGCATTCCCTCCAAAAACACATATTCAAACAATATTGAGTAAGTTAATTGCATAGCAACCAGAAAAGAAGCAGACTAGCAATATACACAGAGACCTAAAATCTTCCTTCCGAGATCAGTTTCACACCAAGTCAGATCCCATGCAAGGAGGGAAGAGGCATCTCAAGTGAACAGTCTGCGCGGTGTCTCTCCTGCGCTTGCAGTTTTCCTAATCAAAATCAGCTGCGTGCAAGTTGCAGTAAAGGGCCCTGCGGGGCAGCTTTGCAGCGAGCTTTTCTCAAGCGAGCCCATGACTGGACTCCTTTGTGTGATTTCAGGGGAGACCACAGGCTAAGTTATTTCCCCAGGACTTGACTTGAGAAGTCGGCCTCAGTGTTGGGGACTTGCACATCACTGAGCCAGGGGACCCCAGGCCTCCGTGGAACTTCTCCCAGGGCTTTGTGGGCTAGCTAGATGATGATGGTGAGACCTGTATGTGACTGTTCTGGGAATGGCTCAATTTAGCCAGGAAACAACAATACCTGCTTGTAGGAAACAACTATTCTTGTGGACAAACGAGACAAAAGACCGATCTAGGGCCAGCTACTCTCTGAGAAGCAGTCTTTTTAATGTGAATTTGTTATGAGTTTTCACATTTTTCTCTGTGAACAGCAAGCCCCAGGCCACAGGCGGAACCCGTCAAACCAAAGTAGCTTAGAATCTGACTCCAATTACCCCTCCATCTCCACGTCCGAGGTCGGGGACACTGAGGATGCCCTCCAGCAGGTGGAGGTGAGTGAGGCGGCTGCTGACTGCTACGGGGCAGGGAAGGGGTGGCCACGCATGGTGTGCCCTGGGGAGGCAGCAAGGATGCCCAGGAATGACAGCTGTGCCATGCACACCCAGTGGACTCCAGACAACACTCGAGCGCACGTGTACTGTGCAAAGCAGGACGCACTTGTTCACCCACCCACTGCCCAGAAAGGAAGGAGGAAGGTAAATACCTGATTCCTCCTGGCAAACAGAGACCTTACCAGAGAGGTAAAGTGGCTGACTTACGAAGGAACAGCCAAGTCACTAAAATATTCATTATATTTAAATTTTATCATCCCCATTCAGTATCCTACTGCACATAGTAATAGGCATAAATTCACCTTGACTTAGCTAGATAAAAATCAAAGAACAACAGCAAAAATTTGGACTGTTCGGAGCCACAAGTGTTTGCTGAGTGACTGTATCTTTATGAGAGAGCCTCTTGAGGTCGGTAAACAATGCACCACACAGTGGGCTTTATCCTATGTGTGGTTCTGCAGAGGGCACAGGCACACAATTTTTCCTCTGGCATTTGGAAAGAAAATCACAAGCAATAAAAGCTTATAAAGTGTGTGCTGATCGACAGGGAGCAGAGATGTTAGGGGAGAAATGTACTTTGAGCACATCTGGCTGCCAGCCAGCTGATGGGCACTTAAGAAACAGCTGTGGTAGAGTGCGAGACAGACCAGTTGCGGGAAGACTCTGTAATGTAATTGCAGGTACTGCTAGTGCCATCAAGAAAAACAAAGATGCCAGCCAGTGGTGGAGTAATAGCTGGCAGGTAGAAAAGGAGGCCTCTGGATAGAAACAGGGTCTGGCTTTCATGCAGTTGGATGTGGCTTGTCGCTTGCTGTATGCACTTGGTAAGCATTTAGTAATGCTAACCTAAGGTCTTTGGTTCTGCTGTTGCAGTCTCCTAAGTCTAGGTCCCGGAGGCTCTGTCAGCCGGAAATCTAGACACGCCTACCAGGTGCTTATGTGTGACTGTTTCGTGCATACAGAAGCACCTCCATCAACGGATTTATGTTTTCTTTTTTTTAAGATTTATTTATTTATGCATATAAGCACTGGGGTGCAGGCCAGAGGTGCAGGGGGTGAGAGGATCCACCAGAGACAGAGTGGGGAACAGAACAGGCAGATCTACTGAAATATACTGCTGAGGGGAGCAGCAGGCAAGGTAGGAGAGGTCCGCCATGCCATGTCACCTCCATCATGTCTTGATCAGGTCACCTCCCCGGCTGGCAGCAGGAATTGAACTTGTGCTGCAGTGGCTGCGTTGGCTTCATAGTACACTGCTTAACACATTGTGCCACCAGGGAGGCCCCGGATTTTTGTTTTCAAGGAAGCTGAGGCTGGTTCTTGGCATTGGCCAGAATAGCCAGCAGAGTGCTGGTTAAATACGGAGCTGTCATTAAATGCTGCTTGAGCCAATTACGTCACCACATATGTTCTTGCAGACACTTTAAAATCCACATGAATAATACTCATGCAGAGTCACATTTGTCCACGTCCACCCACATGTGACCCTGGAGGGCCCTGGAGGGCCATGCCAGGCATGAATTTGAGGGGAGGAATTGACTGGGAATTGATGCTGTGAGAGCTGCTGGAGAAATCAGTCTGGGCGGGCCAGGTGTTGGTTCTGCTTCAAGGTGCACATTTCCAGTGATCAGTTACCAAGACGATTCTCCATCAGGAAATGTTATGTCCTGTGTTTTACAATTTATCTGGTGTGTGGCCACTTTCCAGAAGTGAATCTTTTACCTTCCAAATAAAATGGCTGTGTCTTTATCCATTTGTTCCTGGAATATATGATCGATCATCTTAAGTGAGCCAAAAGGGAGGAATATAAATGGGTGAGACACAGATGTGATCTAGGAGGAAAATGAGGCCAGAGCACCAACTTGAATTTGAGGAATGATGGCTGGCTGGCACTGGCTTTGTCTCAGAGGTGTAGATGCCATCTCAAAGGAGAGAGAGGACAGATGGCTGATGGATACCAAGGCAGGCAGTATGTTCCCAAAAGCATTTATGCTCCTGAAACCTCCTCTTCCCTGCTCTGTCCTCCTGTGAAGGAAATTGGCCTGGAGAAGGCAGCCATGGACATGACGGTCTTCCTGAAGCTGCAGAAGAGAGTGCGGGAGCTTGAACAGGAGAGGAAGAAGCTGCAGGCACAGCTGGAGAAGAGAGAGCAGCAGGACAGCAAGAAGACCCAGGTGTGTGCAGGGGCGGGAGGCCCATGAGCAGCTCCCTTGAAGTGCGTGGGTCAGAGAATGTTCTGGCTCCCTCCTCCCAGGGCTCTTGCACAGGGTGTGACCCCAGGGGTGTCAGGTCTCCAGAGGAGAAACACGTGCTCATCTTGAGTTGGCATCACACTGAGTCTTGTCTATGAGTGCCCAGATGGCCTCAGCTGGACAGAAGGAAGCTGTCCAGTGCCCCTCAGGGCAGAGGATTCCTCTGGGGAAGCTGGTGGGGGAGACTACAGCATCATCACCACATACGGACAGAAGCAGCTTGTATGATTAAAGTGTAAGTGCAGGCAGAAGCCAGGTCAGAGTAGAGAAGACCAGTTGCCCTTTCCGAGCCAGAAACTGCCATGGGCTTGCGTTTAGCCCCTTGGGGTCAAGGGCAGACCAAGCTGACATCACTCTTCCTCCCATGACTGCACCCTGGCCTCAGTCCAGGTCATCATCAGCATCTTGAGTCTTTAAAGGAGATTGCGTCCCCAGACATAACACCGCACCTCATGGACCTGCTGGGTCCCTGTGCTGGGCCGAGCCTGGTGTTGGTGCCAGCTCCTAGGCGTGCAAAGTGCGTACTCAAAGGTATTCAAAGAGAGACGGAAATGCAAGAGAAACCCCCAGCCATCAAGGGGTTTATGTAATCATCCAGGAGGACTGCACAGAACACAGTGCTCAAAGAAACGCCAGGCTGGGTACAAGCAGCTTGGTGCTGGGGCATGGAGGGAAGGAGGGTAGAAGGGAAGAGCCTCTTGCCGTTTCCTGGGAAGGAAGAGACCACTCTGATGGGCTACGAGGCTGCGTCTGGCATGGCCGTGTCGTTAGCAACCTCATTGCAGGACCGTCGAAGCCCTCTGAGCTGCCCTTAGGCCTGAGTCCCCGCTGGTGGGGCTTGGTGCCCTCCCCGCACTCCCGGTCCTAGCCCTGCTCCCACCTGTACACGGCTTCCCCGTTCAGTCCACTGGAGACAGTCTGTGTTGCTGGTAAATTGTTGGCTTTCTTCCTGAACAGAAAGGGGGAAGGTAGGTCTTGCTGATGGATTTCAATCTCTCAGGCCGATTAGATTCAGAATGGGGAGAGCAAGGGGCAGGTTTATAAACGACTCGTTCAATTAGAAGGGACGCTGCCCTGAGGGGCGGGCACAAATCAAACCGAGGAAAAGCTGTAGGGTGGACGTTGGGCCGGACTGTCCTCCTGCCCCTCCTGGAGCCTGATTGTCCAGGCCCCACCGCAGACGTGCCGGAGCCTCCTGACTCCTGGCTTGAGGAGTTCTGTTTGTCTTGGTGCCAGACTGAAGAAGTCAGAGCCAGGCTTGGACTTGGCCCAGCAGCGGGGATGTGTCTGGGCCTTCTCTGCTCAGGGACAGTGACCTGTTCGGATGGAGTTTAGTGAGGGAAGCCGGGGAGAACACGGACTCCCTCAACAGCATCCTGAACCCCAGCTTTCAGAGCTTGGATCTGCCCTTGGGCCTCAGCCAGCTGGGCCTTCATTCTGGAGAGAGAGAGGGCCCAGGGCCTCAGCTCCAGAGCCGTGTTCTCTGTGAGGAATGATGCTCTATGGGATGCGCCATGTGGGGTGATGGGGCCACCTGAGGACGAGGCCTCTGGCACAACCAGCCAGGCTATCTGTGTATTTGACTTCCTGTCCATCTGCTCCGCTTCCCATGGCCCTGCAAGGCCACCTGGGCCACCGAGGGTGACTCAGTGGACTGACCACCTAGAAGCCTAATTTGCCAGTGCAGCTTAGTCCTCACCTCTCTTAGGATTTGGTAGATGCTCTACGTTTTGAACAACTAATGCACGTAACAGTTATCCCTCCACACGACATGGGATGCGAATCTCGGCCTGTCACAGTGACCACAGGTTAAGAACACTTGCATCCCCAGCCCTGGGTGCTGGTGGGAGGAAAGCAGAGACTGGCACCTTGAAGAGTCCGTTTTTTCCCAGTTTGCAGGGCTGGAAATCATGCAGTTGTTGGGCAGCCCTTCATTGGAAGGGGCTGCAGGACAGTGTCAGGTGCGGCCCCCCTATTAGCCAGGAGAGTGGACCTTCCTGCACAGAGGGCCGCCAGCTCTGCAGATGACGTGACACGCACTGTCAAGTTCAGGCTCCCAACGGCCGTCTTATTCAGAGATGAGCCCCCATGACTTAAAATCACCCCTTTGGTTCACCATTTATGGGGGTGTTTCTATCCCTTCTCGATGGACAAGTCAAGTCCAGTAGTTGCCAGACAATTACAGTAATCACTGCCTCTGCGGAGCCTTTCCTCGTTCAGCCTTGTTGACTCTAAGCAGCGGAGGTAGCCTGGGCTCTCAGTCTCCCTCCGTCTCACCAGACTCCCCAGTTGGGTGTGAATGGACTGGTATTCCAGAGGTTGCCGTCCACATCCGCTGACTCTGGAGATCTGGTATCAATGCGTTTACCCAGCAGCATGGGGACCCGCTGTCTTGCTCGCTGTTGTTAAATGACATGCAAGAAGCAGCTTCTCCATCAGGTTGGGAAAACAGATTATACACGTGCAACACATGTGCCCAGACAAACTAGAGCTGGTCATTAACCTGGTTAATAATTGCATAATATTACATATTAGCCAGTCTCCTTAATAAGTACATAATTACTGTAAGTGAACTTCATTAATAATTGCATAATATTACATATTAGCCAGTCTCCTTAATAAGTACATAATTACTGTAAGTGAACTTCATTAATACATCCTTAAATCTCACAGTATTTCCTAGGGCTGCCGGAACAAAGTGCCGTCATTGGATGGCTTAAAGCAACAAAGTTTATTCTCTCTAGGGACCAGAAACCAAAAATGAAGGTGGTGACAGGGCCACGGCCCCTTAAAGGACAGGGGAGAACGTGCTCCCCGCCGCTGAGTTTCTCCTTTTGCTGGCGAGCCTGGGTGTCCCGGTGTCTTCGTGTGGCTACGTCCAGGGTGCCTGTCCTCTTACAGGCACATCAGTCATCTGATCAGGCCACCCTCGGTCACCTTTTCACGTGACTCTGCCTGCTGAGGCCCTTCTTGCAGAGCAGGTCATAGTCACAAGTCCTGGGGTTAGGACCGCAGTGTGTCTTTGGGGGAGGGGACAGCGGAAATTTAACCCTTAACACGGCGTTCTGCACATTCAAACTTGCACATATGTGCAAGTGCCTGAGGGGCCCTGGGAATGGAGTTACGCAGGGAGCAAGGACAAGGCAGGGGGAGTTTGTTCTGGAGAGCTTGACCCTGGAGCTGCGTTAAGCTGGAAGGAGGGGAGCTGGTGGAGGGAGGCTCGCTGCTACAAGGGAGAACAGCAGGTTTTGATCGTGGCTAGAAGACCCGGAGTCCCGCCTCACTTCCCATCTCTGTGTACAGGAGGAGCAGCTGAAGAACGAGGCCGACCTGGACCAGGACGCGGCTCTTGCCTACAACAGCCTGAAGGTAGGACTCCTGGGACAGGCCGCCTTGTGCACCCCTTGGGGCCCAGATGCGGGCGAGGCTGGGCGTCCAGGAAGCGGGCCCGAAGCTGTGGCCTGCTGAAAAGCGGAGCCGTAAGCAGGGATCCCCCTGCCCACCCTTGAGTTTATTCATCTTTGAAATGAAGGAAATGTGATTTACTACAAGAAACTGAAAGACGTGCTAAAAGGAAACTATTCCCTCTAGGCACAATGCTTGCGATACCAAATAGGTGGGTTTTCCACATGGGCAGCTCCCCAGTTCTCTGAGGACACCAGCGGGGTGTCCTGCCATTCAATTCAGATTGGGCACAAAGTACCCCGAATTCACGCTGACCCCACTGGTGAGGGGCTCAGTCCAGACTACCCCACTTCAGATGCCAGTCGTAGTGGTCTCAGGTGACCCACTCTTCCGCCCAACTGGGGTGCAAACTGGGTGTTTCCAGGGCTGATGGTTGACATTTTCCAAGAGTTACTCATTATTCCAGCTCAGGTGGACTGAAAGGGACTTACTATGGATAATAATCCGGAGCCGGCAGCATCACTGGGACACCCCTGGAAACGCCGAGGGTTTTAGGTGCTCTGGGTCTGTACCGTGAGGGCACATGCGTGTTACCTAATGCAGTTTCAGTTGAGGTAAAATGTGGCCACTGGTATAAAACCACTTTGAAAAATAATCAAGACCGGCCTGGCGTGAGCCCCGTGCTGGCCTGGCAGGAGGTGGCGAGGGGGAGAACGGGCCGTGAGCGTCCCGGGGCCTGTTTTCTACGCAAAGGAGAGACTGTGCCGGTGAGCTGAGAGGAGTGCGCAGAAAAGGAACAGAATGCTGCCCGTCCCCGCCCCTCCCTCAGAGACGCGGACTGGGAATTGGTCCAAACTGCTGAGGTCAGCTAGTCTGGTCCACTTACGGCGATTGTTGCCTCACCCAGGAGCACGTCGTGGAGTCATTCCTCTGGCCTGGAGCAGCCAGGGTCACACTGGTGATGCAAAAAGAGGGGGTTTTCTTCCTTAATTACTGATGAGCCTTATCCCCTCGTGTGCTATTTAGAAGATGTAAAGCCCTCGATGGGCAGGGGCATCACTGCCTGTGCCTTCCTCACGCCCGCCTCTCAGCCGCCTTTCCCCAGAGACTCAGCCCCCAGGGAAGGAGAGCAGCTGTGAGCACGAAGGCTGCAGGGCCTCAGCCCCGCCCCTGACCTGGAGCTGGTGGACAGTCCAGACCAGTGGTTCTCCGAGCCTGGTCCCGGGGCCGGCAGCATCACTGGGAACATGTAAACGCAATTCTTTGTGGGTTTTTTTTAATATTATGCACATAAGAACGTACAGGCCAGAGGTGCGGGGTGAGAGGATCCACCAGAGACAGAGTGGGGAGCAGAACAGGCAGATCAACTAAAACACACTGCTGAGGGGAGCAGCGGGCGAGGCAGGAGAGGTCTGCTGCGCCATGTGGGTCCCCTCCCTACCGGGGATAGAACTGGTGCTGTAGACCTCAGCCCAGACCTGCTGACTCAGAAGCTTTGGGGTCCACCCAGCTCTACTTCCCAGGGATTCCACTGCTCTCTCATTTCTGGGGAACACCGTTCTAGTGTGTCAGCAAGCATAGCCTCTGGGACGCGCTTCTTAAACTTGGTTCAGAGACTCCTCCACTCCATTCAGCCTCCGGTAATAAGTTCCCGCAGGCCGCACCTCCCCTACCCAGCTGGGACCATTTCAGTGAGGGCTCAGTCATCTCAGACGCGCACAGCTCAATGACTGCTCCATTGCACCTCTGCTGCCAGCCGGGCTTCTAAGCTGCTGGCCCTAGATTTCCTCTCGCTGCCCCTGGTGAACTCTGACCGACCATGGCGGTGGTGCAGTTACCATCTATGACTTCTACTGAGGCAGCTACAGCTTCAGCCACCGTAGGTCTCATCCCTTGATCCACACCTGAGCAAGCTGAAGCCCCAGGACAGTTACTCCTCCAGCCAGGATGAGGACTGGTCTCCTGTCCCCACGGCCAGTGCTCCTGTCTCAGGAGGTGCTGGCTCTCTGGGGGTGGCACCCTTCTCGGGGCAGGAGAACCACCCAGGCACCAAGTGGGTCCCAAACTCCTGAACTTGATCAGTAGACTCCCTGCAGGTTCGCTGTGCCCTTCAGTGATCCTTAACTGCCTTCTGCCAGGGCCACCTCATTTCTGCAGGCACCATCTCCATGCACGGCTCTGATTACCCCAGAAATGGCCCCCTGTGTGGGGGAGAGTGGCCTGACTTCAGGAGACTGGGCTCTGAACACACTGTGAGTCTTCTTCACGCCATCCTCAGCCTGGCGTTTCCACAAGGAAGGGTTTCATAGTCACATGCAATTAGGAACATGAACGCCATTGAATCACACCAGTCGCCTGGGGCTGGGAGTTCAAATCCAGACCCTGCCTCTGATGGCTGGCTGAGCCCAGGCAGAACTCTGGCTGTGTTTCAGCATTAAAAAGGGAAGTTTGCACCTGGCTTTCCAGGAAGCTGGAACAGACAGGTTAGGGAAGGTGGAAGAGTAGTCCCACACAGAGAAGGCCCACTACCCAGGCAGTAATGGGTGTGTCACTTGGGCTGTCTTCCAGAGGCAAGAGCTGGAGTCAGAGAACAAGAAGCTCAAGAATGACCTGAATGAGCTGAGGAAGGCTGTGGCCGACCAAGCCACACAGAACAACTCTACCTACAGCTCCTCGGATAGCTACAACCTGCTGCTGAACCAGCTCAAGCTGGCCAATGAGGAGCTTGAGGTTCGCAAAGAGGAGGTGCTCATCCTGAGGACCCAGATTGTCAGCGCTGACCAGCGCCGACTTGCTGGCAAGAGCACGGTAACAAGATGGCGGCTGTGGCTGGGCTGGTCCGGGGATATAGAGTCGGTGTGTTTCTTACACACTTTAAAACCATGAGTTGCTTAAACCTGACAGAGGAGAGTCTTTTGCCCTTCTCTCTCCTCTAACGGCAAAGCAGCGTACTCACCGTCTTTTTAGCATCACCTTTGATGGAAGGCTTTGCTGGAAGTTTCTAGAATCTTCTGAAGTTTCTCAGTATGGACACATTCAAAAGGAATAAGGGGCAGTATTAGAGACAAGGACCACAGCTTAAATAGCCCTTTGATTTCATTTTTTTACATCATGCCTTGCCCCTTGCTGTTTACCTTGTTTCCGAGGTGGAGAGGGTCTCTGCCTCCCAGGTTAGCAAGTCCAGCTTAGCTTTTGTCCCTGTTTTCGCCTTTTGGGACAGAGCAGGGGCACCTGGGACACTGTGAGTTCTAAGAGCCTGGTCATTCTGTGAAGGGCGCTGGAGTGCGTGGGGAATGGGTGGTAGTCAAGAGTGTGGAGGATTCAGCACTGACATAGATCTTAGTCACAGCCTCTGGATTTGGGGTGCTTCCCACCTGCCCCCCACCATTCCATACTCAGTGCCTACCACTGCCACGTCTCATCATCAGTGTCTTTTCCATGTGACTTTCTTAAAAGCACACCTGCCTGGAGATGATTTCTGCTATCTGAGGTCTTCTTGGCCCTTTGTTTTTATACCTCTCTATATACATAAAGCCATTTTGTGGCAATTGTTTGTATAACCAGAATTATTGTTATTTTCTTTTAATCTGGGTCTTCTAGGAGCCAAGCATTAACGCCCGAACAAGCTGGCCGAACAGTGAGAAGCATGTAGATCAGGAAGATGCTATCGAGGCCTATCACGGGGTCTGCCAGACAAACAGGTAAGTCCCACCTCCCGTAACTGTACCCGAGGAGACAGTGGCAAAGGGGCCTGACCTGTGAAGGCCTCACGCTGTCCACTGTTCTGGACCAGGGCCTTCTCTCTTCTAGGAAGCAGGAGAAGGAACAGATTCAGTTAGTCCCAGATTCTTAGAAAATCTACTGTTAGCTGCAGCAAGACTCCAGGAACGTCCCTGGAGCATCTAGAACCCAGATCCTCTGATAAGCTTTCAGGGAGGAAGTGTCCCGGGAGGGCTGATAGGAGATGGGATAGAAAGAACTGGCTGAGTGACTTGTCTTGAGAAGGTGGCCGGCACGGAGGGCCCAGCTGAGTCCTAGGCACTTGGTGCTGCCCATCGTCGTTACTCAAGCCAGGCCCACTCTACTCGCCAAGGAATGGAATCCAAAGTAGGCGCTGTAGAGGCTGGTGGGAAAGTCTTACCCCTGCCGTATTGGCCAAAGTGAGATTTTCCTGCTGTTTAATTTGCTGGACCTTGGTCGGGCCTCAGGGATGAGCTACCCAGGGTTCAAGCGATGGAACCCTTCTTGCAGCCCTGTCTACGCAGGGGTCCCAGAGAGTGGTGGCCGGGCCCCGGAATGTAGAGAGAATACGAGTGGTAGAGATGTGGGCTCTGGAGCCCGTTTGCTCCCGGCAGTAGCTTTCACAGCCACTCTGCTTCCCCTTGCTCCTCTATGTGCTGGGGACACGCCATAGCTGACTCCCTCAGGGATGGCTGAGAGGGCAGGTGAGTCAGTCTGTTGGTTGTTACCTCATATATCACCTTCTTGTGCCTCAGGGCGTAGAGGTGTGGCTGGTTTTTCCCTGGTTTCCTTTCTCTGACCTCAACCAGTTGAATGTTGATCACTGTTTTCTAAACAGCCAGCACATCCAGACACGTCAGTAGGTGGCGCTGGAGTGTGGCAGATGTTTCCTGGTCTGATCTGTCCCTTTCTGATGAGCTTGAGGCTCACAGCTGGTCTGTCAGAGCCGGGCCCAGAGGCCTGACTACTCTCTGGGCTGCTTCTGGGCCGCTCCTGGTGGTCAGAAAGTGGAGGGGGGTGAGTAGCGCCCAGGAGGACACTAAATTCAAGAGAGACAGGATTTTTTTTCCCAAAAGGAGGGAGAGAAGTTGAAGGTGCATCTCTCAGTGCCAACACTGGAATCATTTTAAATTACCTTGAGTGACGATAATGACACAATGAGAAAAAAGAGCCCTGGTGATACTTAAATTTAAAAACAAAAAAAAAAAGCAAGGCAGGATGCAGACAGGGGTATTGGTTGAGGCAAGCCAGTGGGCAAACCTGGTCTCTTGCCATCACTGGCATCAGCTCTCTCTGTTCCCCCCAGGCGTTGGCAGGCTCAGGCCCCACGCGTGGGCTTTCCCGGGGCTGCTTGATGCCCTGGACTTGTCTTCCTTCACAGGAGTAATAACGATGGTGATAAAATAAAAATAGCTTTTCTTATATCTTAAAATAATTTCATTCCCAGCAAGCCCAGGGTACAATAGGGAACTAATAGAGTTAAGTACAGGAAGGAGCGGCTGCCTGGGGAGGGGAAGCTGGAAGAACAGGTTCCCACCCCTGCCTCTGTCCTCTCCCAGTCTGGCGAATCCTGGCAGTGTTGGGGCACGGGGGTGGGAGGGAGAGGGAGGACCTGGCTGTGTGTCCCTGGAGCCCAGCCAGCAAGGGCCTCCCTGCAGGGCGCCCCTGACACAGAGGTACTTTGGGAACTGAGTGGCTTCTCCGTTCCTGTTTTCCTCTCATCGAGGGTGTTCTTTTTAAAATCCCTATCATAGTACGTGTGGGTGCTTGGGAAATCTGTCCTTTATCTAGAAAAATGGACACAGGATTTTGCTGGGATTTCTGGAGGGCTGTAAACCACCTGTCTTCCACCCCAGCCCCACCCAGTGCCTGTGGCCCCAGGTTTGGAGCTTTGTTCCCTTGCTGACCAGCTCACTACCCAGCTGTGTCCTCATCTACCTCCTCGTCTTTGTTCTCCAGTGTGTGGAGGGGACCCCCATCCAGATGTGCCCTGGGGGTAGCCACAGGAGTGTTCGTGGGGGCACTCAAACAGCTCTCACTGCTGCTGGGAGAGCCGCATCATCACTCAAACAGCTCTCACTGCTGCTGGGAGAGCCGCATCATCGTTGCAGACAAGGGCCAGGCTGCTGCGGACAGCAGGGTGTTGGAGTCTGTCTTCTCAGGCCGTGTGGGGATGTCTTCGGGGAGTCTGGGAGAGATGCTCCCAGGCTAGCCTCCCGGCTAAGCATGCCCTCAAAGCCACAGTTCTCAGTGGGGCGGGAATGGGCTGGACTCAGGTCTGGCCCCAAGAGACAGTGCTCCTTTGGCCGCCACCATTGCCACCCGAGCCTCCCCTGTCCGCAGACCGCCAAGGCGAGGCTTCGGTGCATGGCTGGAGCTTCCCTCAGGCCCAGGGACCCTCCTGAGCCCCCGTCCACACAGCAGGCCCCAGAAAGCAGGAGCAGGTCTTTTTGCCACCTGGGTGGGCCAGTGAACCTGGGTTATTGTGTTACTCGCACGCCAACTTCTAGGCCGGTGGAGACCTTGTGAGCAGAAAGCACCCTTGGGGTGCACTTGGAGAGGAAACCGGACCCCCAGCTGCAGCAGGACACCCTGTTTGATAAGGCAGAGGTGGGAGAAGAGGTTCCCTGCACAGTCCCCCTTGAACTGCTCCTGCCTAGAAATGCTCAGCTCTCAGGGCCACCACTGCACTCGCCTGTAATCATCACAGTCCCCACAAACCGCTCACCCGTGTGGCCAGGTCTGTGGCTTCAAGTGATCCTCTCATTTGTATGTTGGGGTCGCTGCCCTGCCCCCCTCCTCCCCTCCCCCCCCTCCTCAGAGGCTTCAGGTGAGGTCCAGGGAGGAGGCAGTAAGTCCATATGTGAGGCAAAGAGATAAACCCCCTTAGGCACACAGGTGGGAAACTGCTGGTCTAGGAGCTGGTGGAGTTGTTTCTGTTCTCAGGGAGGCCGAAGCCACTGCAGGGGGAAGCCACAGCAGGGGGGAGCTGGTGAGTCATCATTTCCCGTCTCCACAGAGAAGTCAATACAAATGTCCCCCGCATCATGTCACTGCTTTTACCGAAGACCTACAGCAGTACCTGTTCTCACTACCCAAAAGAATTCCAGAGAGGGCGTTTGCTTTTGCAGCAGAGGGCAGAAGCCAAAGCTGGAGTTCAGGGTTGGTTCTGCAGCGGCTGTTGCAAAGGCACTCTCCCGAGGCAGCGAGTGAGAGGCCGCTCAGCTCTTTCCCAGGGAATTCCTTTGTGTTGTCTGCGCATTTATCATCTTACTCCAGCCGCGTGTCACATTATTTTAGGTTTTGTGTGTTATTTGGTCTGAATGGGCAGGTTATTTGGGGGACATAGAACAGTCAAAAATTTTCCACGTGATGAATGGTGATCGCTTCTTCACTTTAGGCCATTTCGCAGGAAGGCTCTAGGTTTGGGTGGTAGGGGAAAGCTGTGTTACCCCAGGCCTTTTCTGGTGCACGGCTCCACAGGTAAAAGGCTCTGTAATTAAAGATCTAGAAGAAACCGCTGGGATAGGTCAGCCAAGCATTTTCACTTACCCCTGAAGAACCAGGCTCAGCATGCGGAGGAGGGTATCACACACAGGAGGGCAGGTTTTCTTGGTGCTGTGTTCTGCTGCCCCCTACAGTCTGACAGCTCACCTGTGCCTATTTGTGTGTGCGTCTGTGGCCTCATTGGTACAGGATTCAGCACAGTCACACACTCTCCATGGGAGCTTCTCCATGGGTATTTGTTGATTTGTTAATTGACATCAAGCACTTACATTTTAAATTCTTTTGAGCTGCATAATTTGGGTTTTCCATCTCAGACCACCAGGTGGCACCCTCTGCCCATCTTTGCCCCTTAGCACTGTGAGTCAGTGAATCTGTGAGTTTGGTTCTTTGGCTGGGAATGGAATTGAGGCCTGGAGCTGGTTGACTGATTTTTAATTTTTATTTTGGCGGACTGGCCGGTATGGTTCTTTTGGCCCATAATGCCTGGCATGTCACAGAAATAAGAATCTATGAGTTTTTCTCTCTGAGTAGGGGGATTAATACAAGGGTCCAGGCACATACCCCAACCCCACCCCTACCCTGTAGGCCTTGGTAGGATTTGGGGGATCTGCCATCATGAGAACTACAGGAGTGGGGTGACCCTCTGAGAGACCCAGCAGCCCCTTTGGGGTCTGGAGGGGAGGCCAGTGTGAGGCAGGGGAAGAGCGTTCGGCCAAGGCCAGGAGACCACCTGGTTCCAGCACAGGTACCAGCCAAGTGCAGGCAAGTGCTCTCCACCCTGCTGGCCCTCCACGGGGCTGCAGGCGCTTGCCGCTGTGAGGCCCTCTCCCACCCACCAGCAAGGGCCACAGCAGTACCTGCAGCTGCTCCAGTGTCACATGTAGGTTAGTGCCTGGGAAGAGAAAGGTGCTAAGCCATCAACTCTCAGCACAGCCCAGGTGACTCTCAGAGGACAGTGAAGTGCTAAGCATTGGCGGGAAGGCAGAAGCCTACAGCCAAAGGCAGTATCTGGGGAGCCAGGCCTGGGTGAGGGCTCTGGATGCTTTGGGGGCAGGTGTTCTGACGGGTGATCACTGGAATAAACTGGCTGGCAGTTGCCCCTCTGCACCCCGCCACTGTTTAGATAGAGGGAGAACAAGCTGTGACAGTAAGCAGTGGCCCCAGAGATTCACCCCCTCATCTCCCTCTCTCCTTGACGCTTTGCCCCAGCAGAGGCTCGTGTGAGCCCCCCAGGGGCTGGGGCTCCTGTTCATGAGGCTGAGCTGGAGGACAGGAAGTAGGAGCACCCCTACCTAGACCCCACACAAAAGCTGACAGGAGGAGTACGGTGGCTGGCCATGCCACAGACACTCCTGGGGGGTGATTACCTGCCCCCTGAGAGCAGGTGCACTGGCTGCTACTCCTACAGCCTGACTCCTCCCAGGAAAGCTGCATCCAGCCCACAGGAGGCCACCCAGCCCCACTGGCCTGAGAGGGTCCCCTGTGCGCCCAGGGCTGCACCAGGTGTGTGAGTGTGTGTGAGGAGTATGTGGCACACCTGAGCTCCAGGAGTGGCCCAGCAGGCATCAGAGAGACGCCAGGCAAGTGGAGAGGGCAAGAGTTTTCCAATAGAAGGCTTTGGCCTCCCGCCTTCCAAGTTGAGTAAACAGGGTAATGTGCCAGCCACAAGGTCCAGGGGAGAAAATTGAGTTCAGACCACGCATCACGCATCACAGGTTTTATTAACATGTCTATGCTCGTTTTTCAGCTGGAGTGGAGGCAAGGGCACAATTGGGGTTCACAGTGGGGTGCAGGCCCAGCCCTTGGGTCACCCATCTGCCACCTGGTGTTGGGGAGTTTTCTTCATGCAGGACTACAGCGAAGGGGAAATCCGGCCCAGTGCATACTGCTGTGTTCCTCAGTGGTAGGAAGGTGATAAGCATTGAATCGCTGACTAAAGAGATGGCCCCCTTCCTCACCCTCACTGCTTCCTGCTGTGCAGTGCTAGTTCCCAGGAGGCCCCCAGCACAGGGAGTGCCCCTCCATCACCAGCAGCTCTCACTGCACTCTGCCCTGTTCGCATCTCTCCTGAGTCCCCCCTTCTTTCCCAATCATTTGGCAGAGGAGAGGATGGGGGGATGGTGGGGAGGAGCTCGTGCTGCTGTGCCGCTTGGCTGGCTCACCGGAACAGGAGGTGCTGAGAGAGCCAGAAGAAGAGTTTGCAGGCGCCAGTGCTGGTGACAGGCTCGGAAGCGAGTGCTCAGGCTTTCTCCTCTGGTTTTCAAACTGTGGCTGGAATCGCCTTCCTTCTCTGCACTCTGCCTCCCTCTTTCCTCCACGCTGGACTCTGTGTTTTTTTGTCCTTTATTTCTAGCAAGACTGAGGACTGGGGATATTTGAATGAAGACGGAGAACTCGGCTTGGCCTACCAAGGCCTAAAGCAAGTTGCCAGGTCAAACATACGCCTGTCTTCCTGTGTCCGCTTTGTCTGTTCTGCCTGCTCATGTCTACGCTTGTCTTTCAGCTGGAGTGAAGGCCAGGGCGCAGGTGGGGTTCATGGCGGGATGCTGGCAGGCAGCCCCTCGGGTCGCCATCTGCCACCTGGTATCCAGGTTGTGTGGAGGCTGTCGGGGAGGCTGCCTGTCGGGTCAGGGTGCTAGCACTTGATGGCCTCCTGGAACCATCGAGGGTGAGGACGCTGAAGCTTGGAGGGGTTAAGGAACTTCAGGATCCAGAATTGGAACCCAGCTCCATTGATACCAGAGTCTGAGTCCATAAAACAGCTCTGGGTGAGCAACTGAGCAAGGAGGCAGACACACACAGAAAGAGCACAGCACACTGACCACGTCACACATGCATTGCTGTGTATGCTTTTTCAGGTCTGTGACATAGCCTTGAGCCCCCACAAATGATGGGGCGGTGCCCTTCAGCCTTGTTTCCCCAAAGAGAAGGGTCAGCGAGGTGGAGTGAGGGCCACCCCCAGCTCCCTCAGCCAGGTGGTAGCAGAGCCTGGGCTCACACACCATCTCCGAAGTTCTGCTGTCACAGCAACGAGAGCATCTCTTCTTTGCAAATGTCAAAGTCACCCAGTTTGCAGCTAACATGTCTCCTGGCTCCAAGTTCAGATGTGGCCCTGTGACCTATAAGCAAGGTGCTGCCTGTACCTCTTCCGTTGCTGGCAGTATGTGGCTCAGAACAGGGTCTGCTTCATAGGGTCATGGGGTAGATCAGTTAGTACAGGAAACACGTTTGGTGCCAGCCAGGCATGCTGAAGGCACGGGACGGACGCTGGCTGCGGCTTCTGTTACAGTAAAGGGTAGTGTTAAGTGAGAGCAGGTTCCTGCCCCACCCCCGAGAAGTTTGTCCTATTGTAGTGGGGAACCCACGTGTGAGACCAGCAGGTCCCTCATGGTCCCGTCAGCAGACTGGATGGGGTCAGTGCGTAACAGATGATGAACAGCACAGTGCACAGGCTGATGCAGGAGACTGGGCTTCTAGAACCAGCTCTGCTGCTGGCTGTGGGCTCAGCCTTAGTTTCCTTACCTGCAGGATGAAATGCCCCCAGCCCCCGGCAGGTGCTTGGGTGGCATTTTTGGAGGTGGCACAGAACTCGGGCCTAAGTGACCACGGTCTGTGTGGAAATAAAGATGTGAGCCGTGAGCTCACCGCACACACCGGGAACTGACCCTCTGCACAGTCCCGTCACCCAGGCGTTTCTGTTCTCGTTACATTTATAACTTACTGACGACGACTTTGGATGCGCTGCAACCAGGACTGGGCAGTATCTTGAGTATTGTGCGGCTGCTAAGATGCTGATTTCATTACCGAATTCTTCCCCACAGTCCTCATGTTGTCACTCCTGCCTTTAGAGATGCCGCCTGCCTGGGTGGTGGCTCACTCATCCCTCTACGCTCCCTTCGTTTGTGTGACTTTGCTGCACAGTCACTGGGCATCAAGCATTGCACCCCATGCTTTATGGGGAAATGCTTCCATCTGGGAGTTTACGGTGTGCACGCTCCTGTCTCACACCTCCTCTCTCACATTGGTATCACGTCCAGAATGAGCAGAGCTGTGCCTTTCCACCTCCCTGCCTCTGGGGTGGCCAGGGCTGGAGCAGCTGCACGTAGGTACTCCCAGTTCCTGGCTGTGCCTACCCCGGTCAGTTTGTACCTGCACCCCAGAGAGAGACTGGGGTGAGTCTTCCACGGTGTAGGCTGTGCGAGGAAGCCTGTCATGGTTCCTTGCACCCAGCACTGCCTGCCTTCTCTCGTATGAGGTTCATAACCTAATCGGCAAGTTTCTGATCCGGGTAACTAAGTCCAAGCAGATGGCACCATAGTCACGTTGGTATTTAACCACGGCAGTCATCCCGGCCTGCCCTCAGATGGGGTGCTCGCCCAGCACTCAAAATGTCTTATGAGACTTCTCCCCAGTCTCTTCCAGATCCTTGCTAGGGTTCTCTGCTCCTTTTGGCGACACCACTTGATCTTAAACCTTCCCCCATATCATTTACCATTCACCACAGTTTGAGTGGAGGGGAAAATTATAGATACACGATCAGGTATTAAGTGGGGAGTAGGAGTGAAGAAGGTGAAAAGGAAGGCTAGTATTTTACCTTCCTACGCTTGTGGAGTCTACTAAAGAAAATGCGTAAGTAATCCAGTGTGTCCAGTCTGCCAGTTCGTCTTCTCTAAGACTGCTGTGAGCTTTGGGGTGACGTGGATGCTGTTACTTAAGAGATGCTGTAAGAAACTTCAGCAGATGGTGTTTTGATCTGGAGACAATCTCTCAATCCCAAACCAACGGACTGCCCAAGAATGAGGGGGTGAGGGATCAAGAAAAAGACCTAAGGTCTGGGGTGCCCTGTTTGACCCAGGGTTGGCATCACCCGAGAGGAAGGCTGGCCTGCTTGCCTGAGGGGCCCCTCAGTGCCCGTCCAGCTGGTCTGTGCAGTGGCTGCTGCCGTCGCGTGCTTGGCTGCTCCCCTGTCACATGTCCGCGTGTGGCCCC
This sequence comes from Galemys pyrenaicus, assembly GCA_019455555.1. Lineage (NCBI taxonomy): Eukaryota > Metazoa > Chordata > Mammalia > Eulipotyphla > Talpidae > Galemys > Galemys pyrenaicus. Next base: position 1,491,145 of record JAGFMF010012290.1, on the reverse strand, counting down.
TCGCCGGGGGCCCTGACCCAAGCCCCAGAGTCACCTGCCCTCCTCCCGCACTGCAGGTTGCTAGAGGCACAGCTGCAGGCCCAGAGCCGTGAGCACGAGGAGGAGGTGGAGCAGCTCAAGGCCCAGGTGGAGGCGCTGCGGGAGGAGCTGGACAGGCAGCAGCAGACCTTCTGCCAGACGCTGCTGCTGTCCCCAGAGGCCCAGGTGGAATTCGGCGTGCAGCAGGAGCTGTCCCGGCTGACCAATGAGAACCTGGTGAGTAGGCCTGCCGGCTGGGCCCCCCACTCCAGACGTCACGCTCCAGAGAAACGAGCCCAGGGGGTGTCCTTTGCCAGATGGACAAGGTTTATGTTGCTGGCCCTGCGGCAGAGGCAAGGGTTTGGGGTGCCCGCTCTGTTACCTGCTGCTGTATGACCAGCCTCCCCAAACCCAGCCACCACCACCGAGAGATCACGAGTTTGGTGAGGCTCCCCAGGGATAGCGCCCACACTGTGCCGGGGCCTGGCGCTGGCTAGGCGTGGCTCCTTCCTGTGTTCCTTGGCGGCCCACTCCCACCATTCTCTGCTGACCCAAGCTGCCCTCCACGGTGCTGCTCCAAGCTGGAGAAAGGAGAGCTGGCAGGTCTCTGAAGACCTAGATCCAGAAGTGCACAGGGCCGCTTCTGCCAGATTCTGTTGATCAGAACAACCCCAAGGCTAGGCCCAGTTTTGTGGGGGCAGGTGCCACCCGTTGGTGGGAGGAGGAATGGGCGGGATTGTTGGTGGCATCCTCTAGACGGTCGCCAGAGGAGCCCGAGAAAAGGAAGCATCTGTGTCCTCAGAGAGCTTACAGGTTAGAGGGGGAGCCAGACAGGTAAAAAGAGAGAATGAGGAGAGCGCTTTTGAAAACATGCTTATTATGCATGGGATTAATAAACACGGTAGCCCCCCATTATCTGAGGAAGTGCATTCCAAGACACCCAGAGGATGCCTGCAACTACAGATGGTACTCTTGTGGTGTCTTCTTTTCTAGACACGCACACCTCTTATTAAACTTAATTTATAAATTAGTAACAGTGAAGAATTAACAGGATAGTTAATACCTTAATGTTTAATAATGATAATGCAGTGAATGTTATGCTGAACATTTTTCTATCAAAATATCAAACAGTATTTTCAGGTCACATGTGACCATCAGTAACAAACCATGGAAAGTGAAATCCCAAGTTATGGGAGGGGCTGTGGTGTCAGAGACAATGAGAATTGTAGGGGAGGCTTTTAAGAGGCGCTTAAAAGCTTGAGCTGAGACAGGAAGGGCACGTGAACCACACAGGTCGTGACAGCAGGAGTGAGCTTGTGGGGAGAGGTGGGAAGTCCCCCAAACCCAGCCCCCTTACCAGGAAGGCCACATTCTGTGGAGGAACCCCACCAGCTGAGCAGCTTAGGATTCAGTGGGCCTGGGGGTCTGAATAGGAGCCAGTGTCTGGAGGACAAGGAAGAGGCTGAGCTTGCAGCCTGGCGGGAGACTCCGAGAGCGTGGTCTGTCTCGTGTGCCCAGAAGCAGAGTCGGGGCTGGAGGAAAATGTGGGTCAGCAGAGGGCTACTGCCACTGGCAGGGAAGATGAGGTCGGTGCACGCGGGCCACGGTTCGGCTGCGGGGCCTCAGGAGCCGAGCCTGCAGGGTCCTGGGGACTGGCTTCTAGCTGGAGTGACGGGAGGACTCTAGCTCCCAGGGCTGTGTGGAAGGAAGGCTGGGATTATTTTTCCTTAAAAGTTTAGCTCTCCCTAGACATGTTTCCAAGATTCCTCATGAGTTAGTTGATCTCTTATAAATTTCAGCATCAGTAGGTCAAGTTCCTTGCCCCCCACTATGTTCCAGCGCTATGTTACCTTCATTTCTTCTAAATTCGCTGACTGCAAATTTTTTTTTTCTTTTCTTGTTAGTGCAATTTATTTCAGCTTAATGAAGTCCCTTTAACATTTTTTTTTATTCCCCATCACCATCTCACCAGTGCACCATCACCTCAGTCCCTCGTGCTCCCATCTTCCCTCAACCCTCCCCCTCCCCTCCCCACCAGGTGTCCC
>JAGFMF010012290.1:1465075-1488704 GCA_019455555.1 Galemys pyrenaicus | reverse complement strand
TATTCTTTTGAATCAGTGCATTTGTGTCTTTTGGGTATATTCCTAGGAGTGGGATTGCTGGATCATATGGAAGTTCCATTCTTAGTAGATTGAGGAACCCCGAGGCTGAGAACCACGCTCCCACCACTGCCTTGTGAGAGTCGCTGTCCAGGATTCGAGGGGAGGCAGACGCAGACACCTCACGGGAGCAGGCAGTGCAAATCCTCCTGGTGGGCAGGTGGGGCCTTGGATCTCCTGAGCTCTTACCCCAGAAACTGGCTAGTATCTCAGGGCCCTTATCAGGGCCAGGGCCTGCTTACCAGATTCGTCTCTCCCTGGTGGAGTGCCTGATGTGTCACTAGCTGCAAACGCATTGGGGCTTTTACTGCCTGGCCTCCCAGGTGAGGGTGAGGCATCATATACGCAATGGCGGGAGAGACACAAGTGTCTTTATGCTGCCTCACCTGTCCTTTGTGCTGAATTTTTACACCCCTCTCAATTTGATAGCTGGTTGGTTTTTTTTTTGTTTTTTTACTTTTTGATTAATAGCTGAAATCCCTGACAGTGTAAGTTAGGTGTGTCATTTGCCATAGCAGCAGCTTTTGGGTTGACTTCCATCTGCAGGCCAACTTTAAAAAATTGTCACGCAGATGTTCTCTGAGACACATCACTCCTAGTCTCAGAGACTGTGGTGGTGGCGGAGCTCCCTGCCTGCCTCTTGGGGCCCTTTGGCCCCGAGATGGGATCTCCCTGGTCCGCTGGCTCTGCCTGCCCATCCTCTTACCCGTTCCTTCCCAGGGTACTCTTTGCCCACCTGAGGAACCCCAGGCTGGCCTGGGAGGAGGGAGAAAGGTGTTGGCCTACAGAACCTTAGGGTTATAATGCAGGCAGCCAGAGCCAGGAGGAGCTGGTACCATCTTGTCTGAGCGCGGGAACTCTGACCTATGTCCTGCTTCCTGGGTCCAGATCAGGGAGGAGTAGGTGTGTAGGGCAGGTCACCTGGTGGTCACAGAGCCCAGCCCTCAGTGACCTTCACACTGAGCCCTGGGATTTTACTCCTGCCCTCTTGGGTAGAGTTCAGTCCATTCTTACCATCTCCTTTGGCTTTCAGGATCTGAAAGAGCTGGTAGAAAAGCTGGAAAAAAATGAAAAGAAGCTCAAAAAACAACTGAAGATATACATGAAGAAAGTCCAGGATCTGGAAGGTAGAGAGTGTGTGTGTGTGTGTGTGTTCTGCCAAGTGCGCACTTGGAGGGTGGCAGGGATTACACAAAGGCCCAAGCCTCAGGGCCTCCCCCAGGCTGCAGTTAGTCAAGACGGAGAGAGGTCAGGTCTGGGATTCCAGTTCTGAACTGGAATCTGGCTCAGAGAGCTCAGGCCAAGATTTAAATCACTCTCCTCTGACTCCTTGCTACAATTCTAACTGCCACTCCCCACCTGCTGCCACCTTCTTAGGACCCTCTCTCGGCCTCGTCACCAGCTGGATACCTGCCCCCCACCCCCATCCTTCCACCCTTGGCTCGAGAGCTGCATCCCAGGCCTAGTGCCCACTCAAGTCCTGCCTCTCGCTGTTGTCACACCCTGTGCTTGTGGGGTCATTTCTGTCACAGGTTTCCTGTGTTTGCTTAATCTCACATTTATACTCACTCACTGTCCTCAAATGGGCCTCAGGCCCTCTCTCCCCATGCTCACCCTGTACACCTCGATGTTTGGGCTTCTTTTCTGTTCCTCTATTTTTTACCCTCCTGGTGCTAAGCTCCTGAGGTCACGCTTGGAGCGTGGGAATGCAGAGAATCCAGAACATTGGGTTCTGAGACCTCCCTGCCCCACAGGCCTGACTCTGCAGGCTCCATTCACCCTCCGCCATCTCTTTCCTTCTCAGCTGCGCAGGCCTTGGCCCAAAGCGACAGGAAGCGCCATGAGCTCAACAGGCAAGTCACTGTCCAGCGGAAAGAGAAGGACTTCCAGGGCATGCTGGAGTACCACAAGGAGGACGAGGCCCTCCTCATCCGGAACCTGGTCACAGGTCAGGACCCTCACTCTTCCCATGCTCTGCATCCCTCAGCCTAGCTCCCCACACAACCCCCACTCTCTCTCACCTGCCTCAGGCAGCAACCTGTGTCCTATTACGGTCACAGTGATCAGGGCTGAGGTCTGTGCAGGCCAGGCGGGCAGCAGGGCCCTTGGGGGCTGCTTTCCTCCCCAGCTCCAAGCCTGCTCCGCCAGAGGCACGGCTGATGCCCCTCTGGCTTCAAGATGCCCAGTTTCCTCCGTGTCCAGTTCAGGGCAGCAGCTGCCCCTAGCTGTGGAGGCAGGAGGCAGTGTCCTGGTGGAGAGGGGAGCCTCGCTGCTCTGCAGCACCCCCACCCCCACCCCAACCCCAGCCCCATTCTCTGAGCCTTCAGCCTTCGTTCTCACATCTGTAAATGGCCCCAGGGAACCAACCCTGCCTGCCATGAAACAAGACAGAGGGGACATGCTAAAACCACACCCCCTTCTCATGTTCAGGGAACTCAAAGAAGTTCAGATAAGAGGCCAACACTATCTTAGAGAAGCTGGGGTGTACAGAAGGTCGAGCCTGCCCGCTGAGCCCACTGCGTCCCACTGAGGACGCAGGAATTGTGGAGCATGACTCTGGCCTCCACCCATTTTCCTTCAGCTCTTTGCTTTGGGTTTTTTTAGTAGCGGCATATTTTGCTCTTTTTATAGAGGTTAATTCCCCTACAATTGTCCAATAGTAACGTGACGTGTCATCTCAAGCTTCCTTAAACAGGTGGCCTCTTGCCCAAATGCTGCTGGGAATGACCCTTTTAACCTCTGGTGAATGAAACTCAAAGCTCATAGCACCTGACTGAAACGAGACCGCCCATGCCTGCAGCTGAGTGGCTCCTCCCAGTGGCTTGCTCAAGGGGCCCCGGGCAAGGTCCTCTCCAGCTAAGCTAGCTGCAGAGTGCCCTTTGACCTCCCTGCAGAACACCCCATCCCAACGAAGGCCAGGGCTTTACTGCCCACCTCTTCGGCACCAGCATGAGCTAGCTTCGAGAAAGGCAGAGCTGCAACCCTTGTTCCCAGATTTTAACAGCTACCTGTTAGATGTTAGACCAAGCCAGCTGATGGGAGACCAGGCTCACATCCCAGTGGAACATTCCAGGGCAGGACAGGCTATCTGACATGGGTCAGATGTCTGGGCCCTAAAATACACGTTTCTGGATATTCCTGATGAGCCTCTATAGTGCCCAAGGACAGGACGTGCTTAGGCAGCTGACAGATCTAAGGATGCTGTCCCTTCCCCAGCCCCGGGCCTCCTGCAGGTGGAAGGCATGTGGCCTTTCCCACTGGCTGCTCCACGCCTGGAGGAGGTGTGGGAAGCCTGAGGTCACAGGTGGAAGAAATGAGAGTGAAGGAGGAAACAGCGCAGGTGCCCTTCTCATCTCCTCTGTTCCCTCCTCCTCTGGGCTCCTGCCACCACTGCTTTCCCTGTGGCTTACTCTGAAAACAAAGCATCTGATCACTTCTCCCTGGCAGGGCAGAACCACGAGGTTGTGTATGATTCTGCAATTCACGGGGAGAGTCACAAGCCCCTGTAAGGTCTGACAGGGCCGGGGGTGGTGGGGGTGAAGCCACTCATCTGCCAGCTTGCTCTGGCCCTGAGAATGTCCAGCAGACTCTTCCAGGTAAAGTTTTCCGGCTGAGAGCCAAATGTGCTAGAGGTTGCTGCAGTCTGCCTGGCCGTGGTGTGCTGGCTGTTGTGCAGATGCACAATTTGCCAAGTTCTCCTGGGGACCAGCCCTGGCTTTCTTGCTGCCGAAGCCTCTGATGGCTACAGTTGGGAATGTGGAGGACTCTAGTTTTCACCAGGGCAGGGAACCCCTGTGCATTCAGGGGTCTCTTGCCACCAGCATCTTGCCTGAAGGAGTAAACTCACCTCTGAGCTCTGTGGGAACTTTACTTTGTTACAATCAGGCATGTGTTGTTTAGGGTTTTAACCAGTTTCTGAAACTGCTGGTAGGCAGGGTCAGGAGGTGTTTATGTGCCCGGGGCACCGTCTCCCTGGCTGCTCTCAGTTCTCTCCACCCAACACGCTCCCCCAACCCCATGAGAAATCTACTCTCAGAGCTACAGGTAAACAGTAAAATATTCATTTTCATACACTCATTATATTCATTCTCAACTGCACGGGTCTCAGCTCCAAATGTCCTTGCTCTTTGCCACTGTCAGAGCTGAAGCCCCAGGCGCTGGCAGGTACGGTGCCCTGCCTCCCAGCTTACATCCTCTACATGTGCATCAGGCACGCCGACTACATCAACGACGACGTCAAGGTGCACTCCCTGCTCACCTCCACCATCAACGGCATCAAGAAAGTCCTCAAGGTATGTGTCCCACACCCCAGGTGGCGGCGGGTTCGGTAAGGCCAATACCTCCCCATTGCTGCTCTACCCGGTTTTGTAGTAGTAAGTTTGACAAAGTCTCCAACTCTGCAGGTAAATGATGTAAGCACAGAAGCAGCTTACCTGTGTAACCGGAATGCCCAGGCACTCCTGGAGAAGAATGTGGGGGCTCAGAAATGGCAGGGAGCCCTGAAGTCCTGGGTAGTCCTCCAGCCGCTCCCTGCTAAGCCTCCAGGTGGCCCAGTGCTCTCAGAGCCTTGACCAGCTGAGGATGGCCAGCCCCACCCTGGGGTGGTGGACACAACCTGAACATAGGCCCTTTACCAGACCATCCCAAGGGCTGGGAGCCCACCCCCCAGGGAGGCCTGAGGACCTTTGTCAGCTCCCAAACGAGAGGCTTTCTCCAGTGTAGTGACGGACACTGCTGTTACAGGTCAGCCTGCAGGGCGCTGAGGCCAGCTGCAAGGGGCTTAGCCCTTTGTGGGGAGGGCTTGCTCCCCCAGTGGTGCTGGTCTCAGAGACTGACTTCAGTTCACAAGTGCTCCCTCACCTCCGACACCAGGCATCCAGGCCAGTTCTGAGAACCCTGAACCACTGCTGTCCCTGTCTCCCTTCTGTGGGCAGGCCAGTGCTAACCTTTAACTTCCTTCTGCCAGTGGTACCTGAGTAGCTATGCCGTCTCCCCTTCCACAGGCTCCATGATCACTTACCCCCAGCCTGGACACACGTTCTCTGTTCTGCGTGTGTGAGTGGCTTTCACACTGTCCCCTGCCTTGACCTCTTCTGTGAGCTCCAGCTAGGGGTGGAAGCCCTCAGGGAAGCCCACCCAAATCACCAGCCCCATTAGCATTCCCAGCCACACCACTCTCTGTTTGACATCCTTGTCTTACTGTCAGAAGACACGTCTCCAGCATTTACAGAATAAGGATGACCTGAGAGGATGAACTCAGAGTCCTTCACCCCTCGGGGCCAAAACCACATCAAAGCTATTTGCGTTGTTGAGTGGCTCTTTGCCTTTAGTTGCAATTTATAACCATTTTCCAGTGTTGAAATGACTGGACAGCTAGATAAACAGGATTCCAGACTATCTCACTGGCATGTCCCCAACATCTCTCAGGTTGGATCCCTGCTAGTGCACACTCTGCCTGAAGCACTAGCCCTGTGGTTGAGCCCAGGGCTGCTGGCCTGAAGCTTTGTTTGCATCACTTGGCTTTCTATGTTTAGCCTGAAGGTCACCTGTCCTATATGTGTGGCCCAGGAGAGGGTTTGCTTCCCATCCCAGGTAGTGGAGGGACAACTTGCAGTAGGGATCCTCTCTGTGGCAGGCAAGTATCTACCCATCACTGGGGTGCTGGATGAGAAAGGCAAACACAGAAGGAGAGGGATCAGGTAAGCATCTCACCAGGTGACAATCACTGCTCACAGCTGGGATGTCTGCTCTCTCTACAGAAGCACAATGACGACTTTGAGATGACATCCTTCTGGTTGTCCAACACCTGCCGCCTCCTCCATTGCCTGAAACAGTACAGTGGGGATGAGGTGAGTGCTGAGACAGGCCAGCCCTGCAGTGCCCCAGGTCTCCCAGCAGTTAGGTCCTCATTCTGCGTTAGGACCACTGGGCTTCCACATCAGATGACCTCAGAGTAGGGAGTGGTATCGGTCATGGAAGGCACCCCTGCTATGTCTAAATGTGGATCTCCCCTAAGGAGAGGGTGTAAGGTCTTTGGGGCACCTCTGGGATTTCAGGCTGTGGACATTCCTTATTAGATATATACCTGCTAGAAGCAGGAAGGCAGCCAGGAGCCCCCAAAGTCCCAGGATCAAATTAAGTCGAAGTAGTATGGAAATGAGTTCGCACGATCCGCCCATTACTCAAGAGTCCCTGGGACACTCCGGGGGACCTCTGTGACCCTGGCTTTAGCCTTAGACAAGGCCCTTTCAGTGACTGCTGAAAGCAAGCCTGCTGCTAGTGCGTCCATCTCCGGAGCTGGCCAGGAGCTGGACACCAGGATGTCCCGCTCATGGCACACTCTGGCCACAGGAGACACAACATAATCAGAGTGCATTCATACAACTGGCCCTGAGGCCCCAGTTCATGTTTCTAACTAAATTTGATTCCTTGGTCTACTCCCCACCTAGGACCCCTCACCTTTCCTTTCACAGACCTCATGGTCAGCACGTAACGTAAACCTGTGCAGTGTGACACTTCCTAAAGCTTGTCTTCATTCCGTTTTCTGTGCTGAGCAACTTCTAATAGACTCTGAATGTGCCATCAGGCCGGCTCACCTTCTGTGGGATGTGGCTTGATTCCATAGCTCTCCTTTAATCAGAACTTCATTTGACCTCTTATTATAAAAGCGATGGGTTAAATGTTAAAGGGGTGGATTCACTGTTACTAGAAGAAATGGCCTTCATTTCAAACCGGACATCCTACTGCCTAACCCGAATATCATCCACAAACATTTACTTGAAGCCAAGAACGCCCTTTAATGTTATTTCGCCCAAATTCACCACTTTCCCCAACGTGGTAGGTATTCCATATATAAGGCTGGGGAGGACCCTGAATCCTGTCACATCAGGCTACTGTTTTACGTGCTTATTTTCTCAAGGACAAGACTTTACCACAGTATAAACACGTCTTACAGTGTCTAACAAGGGAGAGAAAAGTATGTATGTATGTGTGCACATACACATATATATGTACATACATATACGCACGTATAGTGTAGTTATCACATTTATCTCCTCTCTGCCTGTTTTTGTTTTGTGATGTGACATGTCACAAGACACTTTGCTGGGGCTGGTCACCCTTTTCGAAAGAAACATGATATTTTTGCCCATTGCTGGTTTCTTTCCACCTGAGTCTAGAGGGAGGTAATGGTCACATGGAGTCCTTTGGACATTAGCAAGTTTTCAGATATACATATTTTATCTTGTTAAAGGAGGCAATGGAGCTCTGGACTCATTTCACCTATTAATTCTGATGCTCATACAAACCGACCAGGGCCATCCTCCTTTACGGGCTGTGTCATCTAGTATTTGGGTGCACTGGGAAGAGAACTGGACACAGAATCAGAAAATGTGGATTCTTCTAGACCAGCTAGCAGCCTGCGATTTGCTAACTTAGGAAAATCACATCATCTGACCTCAGTGACAGGACTAAATGATTTAGGCCTTTTTAGTTAAGCAGTTCCGAAACCTTCTCTATCATGCTAAATTTTCACAGTGTCTTCAATTCAGGGGCCATCACTGAAGTTTCATATAAATGGTAGGGTTTCAGTGATGGCTCCTGAGCGCTCCACTGAGGTTCCGTGGTCTGCTATGCTTAGCAGGATTTCTGGGGCCTCAGTAGCGCGCTCTGCTTTCCCTCTGCAGGGCTTCATGACTCAGAATACCGCCAAGCAGAATGAGCACTGTCTGAAGAACTTTGACCTGACTGAGTACCGCCAGGTGCTGAGTGACCTTTCCATTCAGATCTACCAGCAGCTCATCAAGATCGCCGAGGGGCTGTTGCAGCCCATGATAGGTAAGCTGGTGATGGACTCTCCAGTGCTCATCATGGGTTCTGAGGCAGGGGGAACGTGGTAAGCACTGCCTATCCCTACTGTGTGGCACAGGCATGGCCCAGAAAGCCAGGGGCTTCCCATAAACACATGATGCTTGGGGTAGTGAGAATGCAGGTCACAATTCTGTAGAACACAATTTTTTACACAAACCAACTAATGCCCATAGGTAATAAATTCAAGGGGTGTAAATGCATATTACTGAAAAGATACAACCATTTTATCATATACGCACACACACACCCCTTATTCATGAAAACAGGAAAGCATCAAGTGCATTCATTCACATGGAAGGACACAGTAGCAAGTGTTTATGCAACCAGTACTGATTGAACCCTTTGTCCAAAGCAGTAAAATGGGACACAACTTTTTTCGATCCTGATTTCATGCTATTTAAAAGAAAAGTTGTTTCATAGATGCAGCACACTGTGCTCCACAAAGGCTGGAGAGGAGCTGTCTCCTGGTCTGTTGTGTAATGCTACCCCCAGGTTCTTACAACACAAGTCAGTTGAAAGTGAATTCCAAGTAGTGCAGAATTCCTCATGCCATCCGGGAGTATATATCCCTTGGGATAATGTGTTTTCCAAATACTTCCTGTCTGAGGAGCTTTTTACCAGGCACCAAGGAGAACCGATTCAGAGTAAGAGTTAATATTAATAGTCCCAGTTCTGGAGTTGGACAGACCTGTATTCAAGTTCTAGCTCTGCCACTTCTAGCAGTGTGACCTTGGGCAAATTATTTAACTATTTTCATGCTTCAATTTCCTAATAAATTGGGTGCTCAAAAAGATACTAAATATCAATTACCTGACTGGGCAATGAGTCTGGAAGAGTGGCCCATGTAGAAAAGCTGTTTGAACACTTGCAGATCTGAGTGATCCAAAAACATCTCCCTTGAGGGGATCCTACAAACTTGCCTAATCATGCTTATCTTTCAGTTTCTGCCATGTTGGAAAATGAGAGTATCCAGGGTCTCTCTGGTGTGAAGCCAACGGGCTACCGGAATCGCTCCTCCAGCATGGTGGATGGAGATAACGCGTACTGCCTGGAAGCCGTCATCCGCCAGATGAATTCCTTCCATACAGTCATGTGTGACCAGGGCCTGGACCCCGAGATCATCTTGCAGGTGTTCAAACAGCTCTTCTACATGATCAACGCGGTGACGCTCAACAACCTCCTCCTTAGGAAGGACGTCTGCTCCTGGAGCACAGGCATGCAGCTCAGGTAGGACAGTGGTACCCCCCTGGCCATGAGGATGGGGGCATCCCGTGCACACCAGCAGAGGTCAAGCCTGGGACATCTGTCTGGGAAAATGAAATTCAAATCTAACTGATAGTCCTTGTCACAGTCAGTGTGTGACTCAAATCCATGACCCTTTTATTTGTTGGTGACATTCACTATTTACAGACTGGAGAGAAAAATCAATGAGCTAAGAAGCATGATGTCTCACACAGAAATAAAATGTGTGTGCATGCTTAAATTGTTTTCAACTCGGTATATTTAATGCCTCTTTTCCCATTAACTTATTATGCAGATACTTCGCATAATTCCTCTTTGCTTGAAGTACCCGTTCATTTAACACAGTTATTGAGTACCAGGCACTTTTCAGGCTTTTGCCCATGTGAGATCGCTAGGGTGAGAAGGACTGCCCTAGTTGCAATTAAGCCACAGAGAAACATGACAGGTAGTTTGAACACAGCTCACTTTTGCCCATATCTAAGGTACAATATAAGTCAACTTGAGGAGTGGCTTCGGGGAAGAAACCTTCACCAGAGTGGAGCCGTCCAGACCATGGAACCTCTGATCCAAGCAGCCCAACTCCTGCAGTTAAAGAAGAAAACCCCTGAGGATGCCGAGGCCATCTGCTCACTGTGCACCTCCCTCAGCACCCAGCAGGTAAGGCCATTCCCTGCCTCCCTCAGCACCCAGCAGGTAAGGCCATTCCCTGCCAACGAAAAGCCTCACTCACCTAATGCAGTCAGGCCTGTTACTTCTTTTAAGCTGTTGTATTTTATTGAGGTAATGTTGGTTTGCAACACTGTATATGATTGAGAGGTTTGGTTCATACCACTTTAGGTATATGTAACCTCACCCAAAACACCGCTAATCCTGGTCTGTTATTGCCAGTGGTTGCTGCACTTCCAGTCTCTCTATGCCCCTAATGATACAATTCTGAAGATTCTGCTGGTGTCAGATCTCCCTGGATGAACGCAAAGACCACTTTGGTCTGGGAAAGGAGATGCTACTACTGTCCAGTACCTTTTGGCCCCCCTTTGTTCACTTAAAATATAAGGTCTTAAACCCAGAAAACGTCAAACTTAGGTAAAAACTTTTCAAGCACAACAAATTCTGGAATGCTTCTCACCTAGAAATTTAAATATTTTCAGAAACTGGCAACATTAGGCATTAAAGAAATTGCCTTCTTTACAGTCACATTCTCACTCAATCCATTTATTTAAAATAAAGAGCCTGGAGGCATTTAAATATGCCTTTCCTTTTCCTCCCCAAATTATATGTATACTAGAACTCAGTGACAGAGATTACCAGTAGATGTAAAGCTCAATCCTGCCCACATGCAGGATGACCTTACCTTCCATCCTGAGTGTGCTATTTAGAAAGGGGCTGACAAAGGGTGGTTGTACAAAATGACACCAGAGCAAGAAAATCCGGGCTTTCAGATTACATTTGGCACCTTCTCCTGTCCAGCATCTTAAAGAATCACAAAACCCAAACTCAGTATTGCAAGTAAACATACCTTTCCTTACTTCCTCCACTAAGTGTTAAAAGATGAAATAAACTTTCAAGAAAATCACCTTCGGGCCTCCTGGTGGCACAGAGATTAAAGTTTCAGCACTATCAAGCTATTTTCAGTCACTGTGGCATGAGTTTGATTCCCGACCAGAGAGCTAATGCAGCAGACCTTTCCTCTCTCACCTGCTGCTCCCCACTCCAAATCCTCTCACCAACCTGCACCTCTGGCCTACACCCCAGTTCTTGTATGCATAAATAAATAAATCTTCCCCCAAAAAAGTCACTTTAGAGAGTTAAGGACTCTAATAATAGAATAACAAGTTTTTAAAAAATCGCCTATGAATATACTGTAAGTTTACAGACATTTTCCCTTTTAAATATCTTTTGCTCTCATAAATTCACTTCTATAATACAACTAATATTGTTTTGCATTTGGGCAGGCTCATTCTCCCAAATCAATACTAAGCACACACGAGTTAGTCTCCTTTCAAGGAGGAAAAAGTGTTTCTTTTGTAAATGATTTCAGGCAGCTGATGAGAAGTAGAGAGGTGTTGTGAAATAAGACCTGTGTTAGTAACTAAGTACTTCCAGTACTCATTTGAAGAAACCTTTATTATTAGATGAGGCTGAGGATTTCAGGCAAGTTCCCACAAATCCTTATTATTTGATGAGCCACGGGGCAAAGGGGTATCTAGGAGATAGGACAGCATCAAGAGGACTCAGCTCCAGCAGACAAAGTTTGCAAACTAACTGTAGACTTGGGAATGCCAGTCCAGCTCCATGTCAGGGAGTCCTGTCTGCAGAGGATTATACATTTGTGCCAGTGTCAGACTCTTTAAAATTTAAAAATTCCTTTAGCTCTGTTCTCAACATTTTTTTTTATTCTAACAGATTGTCAAAATATTAAACCTTTATACTCCCCTGAATGAATTTGAAGAACGGGTAACCGTGGCCTTTATACGAACAATTCAGGTGAGCCTTTACATATTTATCAATTTTATAAAATTCTAGTCTAAAACTAATAAAGGAAATTCAAGGTTTAGAGTTTAACCTTGCTCTATTAGGAAAACACTGGTTTATCGCACGCTGAAGGAACCTACATACTTAGTCTTCCCCTTTAGATAACCGTGCATTATACCACCAGTGGATAACTTCTTACAAGTACACAAAAGACTGAGTTTTTATAATCTCTAATTATTATGTCATGTGCCACTAGTACACTAGGACGATAGAGCACCAAATGGAATTAACAGTAAGCAGAATAGCAGTCCTAAGAAATATTCTTTTAAGAAAACAATTTGATCTCTGAGATCTTGTCTCTGGGATTTTATACTATTTGCCCTTAGGATTACACCTGAAAGAAACTGTTAGGAAAATGATTGTTTAAATCTATCTTTTCTTAGGATTATGGGAATGTTTTTCTTAAAGATGAGCTCCCTAAAGCTGAATTCCTGTTACATGAACATTTCTCCCAGGTTTAATGTGGGAATTACCTTTTAAACAACCTCTCTGGGGTAAAAATCATCAGAGGAAGAGGCAAGAAAAGGGCGATCAAATTGAAGGTTTATCAGACACTGAAGAACCTTGAGGTTCTTCATGTAAGGAGCTATTTCCCTTGATGATTCTTGGGATATTGTCAGAGGATCTTACAGGGAGTCAGTGTAGAGATCTGGGGGATTTAGAAAGCTGGCGGGCCCTGGGTGTGAAGGAGCTACAGTAAAACAGAGGGAAGAGAGGCTGAAGGTGAAGGGAGGGATGCCAAGTGAGATGAAGGTGGTTCCCTAAAGGCAGTGGGGAAAAGGCAATGCATTGCTAAAGACAGACCCAAGGCAGAGACTCAGCAGCAGGTGGTCTGACTGCAAGTGTCCAGTTAGGATTCATGAACAGTCAGCTGCTGAAATGGGAGGAGCAGGGGAACAACAGAAAAGCAGCCACTGAATTATCTGACCTACTCCTGAATTTTATGGAGAACTGATAATGTACCAAACTTTAGAAAGTCTTCCTTGACTTTAAACATAATGAGAGAGACAATAGATGGGTTGCTATAACAGGTTATGAATTAACAATATAACACTGTTTGGGAAAGAGAAACTAGGCCAAAGGTTACAGAATACATGCCATGTCAGGTAGTTCTATTGGAGTTAAGGACATGTGGGGGAAGGGAAGGCAAGCTAGCCAGTCAGTCCCAGAACACATGCACAGATTTTAAAACTTCTTGCACAGTTGTTTTCAGCACCCGGTGATCTATCAAAACTATTGCTTCAGATTTTTTTTTTAGCTTTTTATACCATTTATAGTTCTGTTTCTTCCTGGACAGTACTCAAAGGAAATGCCAAAACAATTCTTGCTGACCTCCTCTCCTTGAACATACCTTAGATAAATCAAAGTTGCTTGTTAAAACAAACCATTTGTTTAAGTAGTATGGACAGGAGATGCTGACCTTTAAAAATGTAAATGTGAGAGGTTTCTTCAGTGTACCAAAGGATTCACAGAAAGATTTCTGTGAAATGACTACCTTGTGAATTTTAAATAATTAAATCATACCTACATTATTACAGCTCAGCAGCAAAGGTCTCTATATATTTAACCACTTTCTGTTCTCTAAATCCTTACACCTGCCCTCAAGTACTACATCATTTTCAAGACCCTCCTGCCATTTCCCATATACATACACCTTCCTATGCTGCATGACAGGTTTGCCATGATGAACTCAGCAAGCTCAGTGTGAGCCTCAAAGACCCTGGAGACACTGTTCTGCCAGGGGCACAATGAAGCCACCACTTGGTATCATAAATCAGTAAAGCTGGTTACTTGTTCATCCATCCCTACATAGTCTGCCCAACTAGCTTTACAAACTGTAAAATTCAAAATTTGGCCCATCTTTGAAGATGCTTTAAATGCATGGGTGTTTTTAAAGTGACACCTGAAAGTTTAAACCATGCTTTTCATTTGTTGGCCACCTTCAACTCTAGATCCTGCACCCACCCCCCCATGAGGAACCATTACATGATCCTACACATACACTGACTGTACCCTAAAAACATCTCTCCAACACTTTTCAATTGCTACTATGTATTAACTGATCTCACTGCCTGCTTAAAAGCTGAAGAAACACAGAGGCGCTGAGTGTGTGTGTGCGTGTCAGCGCTCACATCCCAATGTGCAGATTAATATCCCTTGGTCTTCTCTAGAATAGAGAAGTGATGAAGTCTCTAGAATGTTAAAACATATCAAAGCATTGAAGCAACGAATGAAGAAAAATGCCCCAAAGAAGAGAAAATGTCATACTTCAAGCTTAATTCCACTTTCATTTATTGAAGGCTAATCTCACCAGATCTAGAATTCTTGACTAACAGGATTTTTTTCTCTCAAGGCTTTAAATAATCTCATCCCACTGTCTTCTGCTCTGTATGGTCTATGATGAGAAATAGCTATTAAGGATGTCTTGTATGTTCTGAGTCACATTGACCTTGCTGCTCTCAAGGTTCCCTCTGTTGGGTTTTAGTCAACTGACTATATAATATATCTCAGTGTGAATCTTTGAGTTTATGCTGCTTGGTGTTGGTGAACTTCTTAGACATGAGATATAGATAATGTGTCATGTCATCCACAAATGTGTGGGTGTGTAAACAGACTTCATCAGATGTAGAAAGTTCAGTTTCTTCAAGTATTTTGCTGCCCTTTCCTCCTCTTGGCCCCTATGAATGTATATGTGGATATACTCTTTATAGTGTCTCACAGCTTCACAAGTTCTGTTCACTGACTTTTCTGCCTATTCAAGACTACTGTTGAACCCCTTTTAGTGCACTGAGAATTTTCACTTCAGTTATTATACTAAAAATGTCTGGTTCCAAATAGAGGAGAGGGAATGTGTCCTTTAAATTTTCCCATTCATCCCACTGGGGGAAACCACTGCATCCTAAGAGAGCAAAGGTGGACAACAAATGAAAAACATCCCAAGGACTGTGTCTGTAACAGTCATTTTGGAGGTCAAAGTCTCATTGCTGGTCCCAGCCGGCTGCCCCAGGAGTAAAGGCAACTAACTATCCCTACAGTTGCAGTGGGCTGGAAATTGGGAACGATAGCTGGTTCATGCGCCTGCTCTTTAGCCTCTCCCTTCCTCAACACTCTCCTGGTTGGTGTAATCTCTAGTCAGGTTCCAGTGTTCTGAGGTTGCTGATACGAATTCCTTTTTCCAGTTCATATTACTTTAGTGGGCTATCGCCCTACTCTGTTGCTTGGATGATGCATCACACCACCATTTTTTTTCTTTAAACAGGTGAGGAAACTAAAGCACAGAAAGGGACAGGACTAGTGCTCAGACATGCCTCACCACGTGCTCTGAGTCTGAAATGGATTTTTTCTATTCTCCCCTAAATGGAAACATTTTAAAAGTAGGATAGAATTAGGCTCTCCTAGTCATCTGATCTCCAACAATCCTAAACCAGGACTTTTCACTGCTAAAAACTTCAGGGATAGAGAGGTTCCATTCTCTCAAAGTCTTCCCTACTTTTCTTAACAGAGATATCCCTTGGTAGGTGCCAATTCCCTTCACCTTTGTGAATTCACCTGCACTGGCTTTATCTCCCCACAGGCACAACTACAAGAGCGCAATGACCCCCAGCAACTGCTGCTAGACTTCAAGCATATGTTTCCTGTTTTGTTTCCATTTAATCCATCTTCTCTAACCATGGACTCAATCCACATCCCAGCGTGTCTCAATCTGGAGTTTCTCAATGAAGTCTGAAATTGCACATTCCTTTGGCTCAATTTCCAGTAAAGGCAAGGAGGTATATGCAATAAAGTCAACTTAAGTATCTATTATATTTGTAAAAGTAGATCACCTGTGTGGAGTGCTGAACTATACAGACTAAGACACATGTCATCACTTTTTGTACCTACTTCTCAGAATAAAACACTTGAAATATGGAAGAGAAATATAGAAGGATTTTTCAAAGTATTTTTTTGTTCTAGACAAATCACATTATAATTTATTGCCACCAAGTAGTCCCCATGGCCATAAAAATGTGCCAATCTATAAAATGGAGACTTCCTAGTTTTGGTCTCTGTATATAACTGGATAAAATAATGTTAAAATGTCAATTGCCTTCAGTAACCTTTTTACAAATAATGGTACTAGTAACCATGACACTGTCATATAGTAGTGACATTTCCCCTAGGTTCACAAACCACAGGTACAACTAGATTTGTGGGGAAATGTTTTAGATTATAAATACAGACCTAGGAATTCTGCACTCTCCCAAAGGTATTTAATGCCTGGTGGTACAAAGAAAATGGAGTACCTGACTCTAGACCAAACATTTTGAGTGCTGTTTTTTTGAAACAATTAGAAGACCCAGTCCCTCATGTGCTCAAACCCTTCTGAGTTTATAAATGAGTTATGCTGAAATGCATCTGTTCCTAACTTAAAATGTGAACAAGATATTTTTTGCTTCCAGTGCTAATACACAAACTGAGTCAACCAAATGTAGATTTCACAAAAATCTATATAAGCTAAATATTAGGAGAGATAAAATATTATCTTTTACAGATATAAAAACCAATCAAGTGAGTAGGAAAGTCTTTAACTCCTTAATGTCGTTAAACCTCCTAAGAGCACTACATAATGTACTAGTAATTTTAGATAACCAAAAGGAAAGGAAAACAAACTCTTAGCTTCTTGTTAGAGAATATCTTATATCAACATTCCCTTTTCAGGCTATTCTCAACTTTTTTCAAATTTACCACATAAATTACAAATAACCACATAAAAATCAAATAGCTCTGCTATGAAATAAGGATCAAAAGAACTATTCTGTCATAACACTACAACAAACTGTTTGCTGCTTTTTTAAAACAAAATAGCCTTTTCAAAAGTAGACATTCAATTAGAAAACCCTACATATACTTGAGGTCCTCTTTTTAGTATTTTTCCCCATTTCTGGTAAATAGTAGACAGTGTTTGCAAATCATAGAAAGCAGCCTCTCTGTCACATCCAGAATATTTCTCCTTGATTGCAAGTAGAGCACACACACCCCACCACCACCTGTTACTGGGCCTCTTGACTTAAAACGTTCTTGGAAAGAAACAGTACACACTAAGGAACTTCATGCACTGTATTCTGACAGCTCAGCCTGCTCAGTCATTCATCCCCCTTGCCCACTGAACAGAACAAGGCACAACACCTGGATAAAGCCTGCTGATTGTCATGTCCAGGTCAACGGCATTTCCCCCTTTAGCTCCACATTACACATCCTGTTTTCTCTGGGGGTCTGTGAAGTTGTATCTGTTCTTTCTTTCATTCCTAATATCATCTGACATCCATGACACATACCCTTCAACCCCACACACTGACTGTTTGGAAGGCCAGTCTAAACCAATTGGGCCTGTGGCTACCTCTTTTTAAAGGTATTTAGTATAATTTGCTTTTTATTGCACTTTACTTTAAAACCGAGTCTCTAATGTAAGGATCATCCTCAGTCTTCAAGGTAACCAAGAATACCTTGCTTGAGTGTTAAAAGAATTTGATAAGTAGTGATTCCATAAATGCAAGACTGTCCTTACATAAAGTCGTGTAGCCTCATTCTCTCCATCTCTTTGGCTCGTTACTGGCTAATTATTAGGTATTAGGGACTGACTAAATAAGAGCTTGACCTGCTTTTATTGGAGGTGTGAGATATAGACCATGAACCGTTTCCTACCTAGCCTAAGAAATGGCAGCTTTAGTTCTTTTCAAAAAAGATAAAGGTATTTCACTGGGTTTGTACTTAATTTATATCTACTTAAAAACAAATACTTTTATATAGGCCACTAAATAAAGAAATATGGTCATTGGCTGCTTAATGTTTAGATCTGCACTATTTTAACATTTGGAGACTAGAAGAACCATCTTTAGGGGAACTTTAATGTTTTGTTAGCGTTTTTATTCTTTGCATTTTTTAATGTCAGTTCAACTCATACATTTTCCAACTTCATAAAATCAATGACTTAATTTAAATAACATAATGCAATGTAAAGGTTTGAACTCTATAGTAAATGTCTTTATTTTTTAATACTTAAAGTTGAGTTAACACTTCTCTCACTATGTGCCTTTGGCAGTTATGAAGATAACTGACTATCAATTATTTATCTGAAATAAGTGTTGCTGTGGGAAGAATTTTAAAGTTTAACATAACATCAAGATAATTTTGATTTGTCTTCTGAAACATAAGCATTTTAAAGATTACTTAAGAATGAAATATTTATAGATAAAATTTTGAAGTATTATATGGGACCCTTCTGTTTCTTGTAGTTATGTACATACTGATTATTGTGAAGTTGACAAGCACATTTCCTATATGCATTCTCCCCGTGCCATCCTAACTGATTAGCTTAACTGGTACTTATAGTGTCACCTGGCAAGCAGATTAGATCCAAAATAATTTTCCCCTTTCCATGGAGCACGTCAATAGGAATTTCTTCTCTTGGCTTTCCTATACTAAAGTTTAAGAATTTATAAATGCAAAACAAAAGGCAAAACTAGCAACTTAGAAAACTTAGGAAAAAGCACTGCTATCATCAATTCATCAAATATTTATGAGATTATAACCAAAAAATTAGAATATTTTCTTTTGCATATAATAAACATTGTTTCATACATTTGGCCTAATTCTAAGGCAACAAGGTATCCTAAATTGAAGCACTTATATAATGCCTCTAGTCAAATATTTATTAAGATATGACAGCATGGGGCAGGGCCCAGTAGTTTTCCTCATAAAATATTTCCCTGCAGTTGGTTTTTCAAATTAATTTGCTGCATGAACCAAATAGCCATAATTAATTTTTGTACTCATTGGTGCCATAATTTGAATTTTAGAGTATAAAAAATCAGTGGTTAATGCCAACATTTTTTCCTCTTATCAAAGTCACAAGATACTAAAGATTGTTTTACTAAAGAAAATTTCTAATGTAATCAATCAGAAATGAATTTAAACTGCTTTTTAAGGAGATGCTGTATCAGAGATCCAGATTTGGATATAACATTTTGCCACCAACTGATGTTTAGATCATGGACTGCCTCCTAAAAATGGGTTCACATCATATTCAGGGGTGAATCTGACATTATAGAAGAAATACTATTGATAAAATTATTTTTCCATTTTGAACAAATCTGTAAACTACACCTTTGTTTATAGCAAATGCTTATAGTAGTCACTGTAATACTCAACTATGGATTAAAATTTCTGGAAATAAATACTTTTGAATAAAGTGGTGTGTCAAATCTAAATGAAATTTAAAATTCTGCAGTCATACCATTAAATGGAAGGTTTATTTTTAATGCTTTCTTGAGAAAATTCATTCTGGGGCCATATTCAAAGATGCATCATGATCATTTAAGCCAAGGGATGAGGGGAAAACGTCCCATGTAAAACAAGATATATTGAGCAAATACTTTAAAGTGATCACATTCAAAGAAGACAATTTTAGTGCAGAAAAAGACTAGACCACTAGAAGCGAACACTCAGATTACTCGATTACATGTGTAACTTACACATGGCAAGGCATTGCAAAATCATTGAGAAAATATTTAAAAGGTTTGTATAGAGAAAAACAAATGAAAAAATACAAATATATCATTTTTTGGACTTGTCCCCAAGTTGACCTATAAGTTAAAAATCAAAATCAGCACAGTTTGTTAGTGAAGCTAATTCCAAGATTTATATGGCAGAAAAAAAAGGCCCAAGGGTAAGACCTTCTTTCAGAAGAAAAGGGGGTGAAGCGGGAAGGGGGGAGAGGGAGTTTTTAACAGGTATCAAGACTTCTAAAACTGGTTGTGTGCAGATGTGTGGGATTGGCAGAGACAGAAAAATTGACCAATGGAACAGAATAGAAAGGTTAATAATGAAACACTATACACGGGTATAGTGTGCACTAGCTAGAAATCACACAATCAGCCCCGCCTAAATCTATAAAATAAGGCCTCTCCAGAGACGGTCCCCTTAAAGTGCCCATCGTTAGGAACCATTATTGAAATATTTCATGATACAGAATGTTTACAATATACTTGTCAGTGAAAAGTTACCTCTTTTCACTGTATGACTGATGAAAAAACCACCTCACTTTTCAGGAAAGCCTTTACCTCACCTCAAAAACAGAAGTCTAGGCTTATCTTAAAAGCATCATCAGGAAAACTATGTCTGCAAAGAACCAAATGTCATACAAAATAGACTTCTTGAATGGCAGTTAAGAAAAAATAATCAGTCATTCAGGTGCTGGTCTGACATGAGGCCTATGACTGAGTGATGGTAGAGGTGACCTGATGCTCCCAGCTAGGCTATGGTGTGCCCCTGCCTTACACAGTCTCACAAAACACCAACATCAGGTGAGTCACTCTGTGACTATGATGAAATGAGGCAACACAAGATAACAGTTTAGGCTAAGTACAAAGACCTCATGCAAACCACCAGAGACCAGTCATCCCCTCTCCTGGCTAATTCAGTGTCTTCAATTGCGTTAGCAGTTGCAGCATTAGCCTAGTTCCAATATGCCCTCCTGGATAGGATTATATTGAGATTCAAAGATTTATCCCTACTTCCAGGTAGTACCCAATATAGGTGAACCCTAGCTTTTCTGGACCCTCTCCAAATTGTCTAACCAAAGTCCACCTCCTAATACCCTCTCATTAAGATGCCTCCCTAAGACATGCCCCAGATGTACAGTCTCCTTTGTGGCAGTGAGCATTAAACGCAATTTGTTAAAACGCAGATGTGTTCCAGGAGGCGTATGAAGGGCATATATACAATATGATTCCCTTCTGCCAACATCATCATTATCACAGAATAAACTTAATCCAAGGGGGCATGGTAATTTACATGAGGTAATACTAATAAATGAAATTTCAAGCTTTGTAGGGCTATAGACACTGCAAATAACTTTCAGACAGGTAGAAGAGAAAAAATGTACATATCCTTCCCCTAAGTTTGTGACAATGCCTTAAAGCTACTGGGAACACACCAACACTTAGTGTAAACTTAAAATGAGGGAGTTCAGCAAATCAATTACTTTAGGTCTATATTTAATTTTTGATGTGTTCTTTGGCAACTTGAATTTCTGAAGAGTTAACTATTTGTTGTAAGGACAAAACCACATCCAAATCAATAATGGTCTTCTAATTAACAAAAATTAAAATTATCTCCAAAATGGTTAAAAGTAAGGCCACACAGCAATCCCCAATTATCTGCAAGGGACATGTTCCAAGACCCCCAGTGAATGCCTAAAACCACAGATAACACTAAACCCTACATGTTTTTTCTTAGACATACATACCTATTTAAAGTTGAATTTATAAACTAAGCACAATAAGAGATTAACAATAAAATAGAGCAACTATAATATACTGTAATCAAAGGTATTTGACTAATCTCTCAAAATATCTTACTATACATAACACTTTTGGACCATGAGTAACTAAAGCTGTGGCAAGTGAAGCCACAGATGAGCGGGAACTATTATAAAAGATTGTTCAAGCTATTCAAGATTAGCAAGTTTATCTGTCTCATCCATTCAAATTCATATACTCATTTTTGTAACTGTTCTAGCCCCTACCAGCTTCACCAACTTAACCCAGTGTCCATTATTGAAACTTCTAAAGTCATTGTTTAAGCTACCAATTTTGCATGTCAAAGTTTAAATACAGAAAAGTTATCCAGAAAATGTTGAAGATAGGGGTAAGCCTGGTTATTTCTGAAATTATAAAGATATTTTAACACTGAAATTTACACTCACTGATTTTGAGTTTCATGCTAATGATAGTACTAATGCTTCTCCACATATACACCACCAAAAAATAACTACAGAAAGAAATAAGGCATTTCCAAAAATACTGAAAGCTAAATATCTAAGAACAGTAATTGTACATCTCATGAGGTTCCAAAATGTAAAATACACACACTTAGTATTATATAGTATACAGTTATACAGTTAAATATGAAAATGACTAAATATTTTAGAAAATAATTTACTTATAGCTTACTTGAAAGATTCTTTTCAATTTTTATTTCATAAAAGAACAATGAATAACCTATACTCTTCAGATTCTCCAGTTAGTACTATTTGCCATATTTACTTCCTATCCTAGTGCATTTGCAAGCATTTTTTTTTCCTGAATCATCTGAAAATTATTTGCAGATTTGACTCTTAAATATTTGGTGTGTATTTCCTAAGAACAAAGGACAATCTCCTGTACAACTAGACATAATTAACATAATCAGGAAGTGATATTAATGTAATTATTCCCTTTTTTGAGTTGTTTTCTAATCCAGATTCCAATTAAAGACGCCATATTATATTTCATTGTGACATGTGTAGCTACTTTAATCTGGTAACAATCTCAGCCTTTGTTTTTTTACAACTTGAACTTTTTTTTTTAAAGTTCTGGTCAGTTGTTCTGCAGAATGTCCTTGGATTTTTCCTATTAATTCCAATAGGCCTATATTCAAGTCAGATATTTATTTGGAGCAATCCTACATAAGTGAGGTGGTTTCCTTTTCAATGCATCAAGAGGGTGCATGATGACAGTGTGTCCAATTATTGGCATGTAAATCTTGATCATTTGGTTAAGGTAATACCCACAAAATTTCTCTACTATAAAGGCACTCTTTCATCTTTGTGGTACTTTGACAGTAAATACCCACTCTTTCATATATTTACATGTTTTTACCTATGTAAACCTTTTACCCAATTATTTCACAATCTATCCACTTCACTGATATTTCTAATTAGAAAAAAACTTCTTAATAAATGACTTGCTGGTGGTGATTTGCAGTGGGAAATTTTGATACTTAGTAATGTTGCCTTCACTTTTGTTAATATATACAGGAAGGGCAAATTGAAAAGAGCCTGCTTTCTTTTCTTATTAAAGAAAGCTATATCCCTTTATAAAAAGTTCTCCAAACCAAGATTTTCCCCTGCATTGGGACTATTAGTGAATTCTAAAGGAAAAACCTAGTAACTGTGAAAAGCTCCGTTTATTTTCCCTATCACTCTATCTCACATATAGGCATAATTCATTCAAGTTCTCTAATCTTTATTTCCATTAGTACAATAAAAGCAGTAGCTTTTATTACTGCACACTCCTCATCCAGAAAATCCAGGTGAAAAAGCTGTCATCAGGTACATGGGAAGCTTTGGTCTACTCAATTAATCGCCCTTCTAAACTTATGTACTGAAATCAACTTAGTTTCCCCGACTCACTCAAAGCAACAGAAAGCAGAAAAGGAATATATACCAGAGGGTCAATGGCAACTGGTGCGAAAAACAATACATTGTGGAGGTTAGTAAGGGGAATGAAGGAATTTTCTGAGATGCCCTACAAATTCTAATCATATTTTGATAACCGACTGCTTTAAGGTTAGAAGAGTGTATATATTTTTGTACATTTAATTTCATGGATATCTTGCCTAAAACAACTATAAAGACCTCTAATGTGAGCCTAAGGTCTGCATTTTTTTAAAAGGCGATCTGATAAAAGACGGAAGTGATACAGCAACTATCATAAACTATTAACAACTGTAGAATATAAGTGGTGGACTTAAACCACTTGTACAAGTCTTTCCACTTTAATGTTCCAAAGCTTCCACAATACAAAGTATGGATTTAAAAAACAAACGTTGCAAGAAGTCCAAAAGGACGACTGAAAAGCAGGCTCCTTGGGCAAGCCTTTCCTGACCACATTCCCTGAACACTCACAAAAAATCCTCAGTGCTACCCATCACTTCCGACCCTCGCAAATCAAGGACAGGCTGCACGACCTCGCACTGCTACTCTACAGCATCTCCGCCTGAGTCGCTGCCTCCTGCTCACCGGTCTCAGTCCAAGCTCAGAACACATTCCATCACCTGAGTTCCCAAACTGGTAACTCAGATTGCGCAGTGGTCTCGTCATCATCGACCAGGGTTTACAGTGGCAGCT